>JAOVYX010004438.1:0-38197 GCA_035668315.1 Drosera spatulata
CAACAGATATATTGGATATATTTAAGAGTTAAACCCTCAAAAGAAAATGGTAAGAAGAATAGAGGAATTTGGTGTCCCGACTCCTGCAACAGTAATTTTTATAGACTTTGTTTAATTGGCAATTGTTTAGTGTAAGCTGAAAAAGAGCTGGCTATCATCAATTGTTACAAAAAGAAGTTGTAAAGCCATTCAATTACTTGCCATCTTAAAACTCTTGGTATGAAAACAACTTGTCTGCTCGGTATCGTGTTTGATTAAAGGATTCCATTTAAATGTAAAAAGTGATGGTCAAAGACGCTTTTTAACAACTTTGCTATCATAATCAGCAATCTGTTGTTTCAGGAGTTACCAGATCTAGTTTCTCTGCTTAGAAATTTGTGTTTGGTAGTACTACCCTGCTGTCATCATTGACTGACTGACTTCCGCTCTGCAGATACCTGTCAGACCATTCAGACATAACGAATATGAGAGATTTATTACTACTGCATACCCATACTATGGATCATGCTTCTCGATGGTATCATGATCTGTTGCCTTTCTCCTTTTTTTCTTTTTTCTTTTTCCTTTTTTGTGTCTGTTTGTTCTGTACTTCATTTAGTGGACATAATCATTGTGCTTCTCGGTGTGCACTCTTTCTCCATAGTTCATCTAGTCCTTTTGCTTTTGTTTCCTCTTGCTATATATACTGAGCTGCAATGCATCATTCTGATGCTCGAGTCTTCTTATCTTTGTGGTTCTGGAGTTTGTCGATCTGTGGCCAACCTTTGAACTCTTTGATTCATTTACTTGATGGAACTCTTTGAACCTTTCAAGTGACATACACCTGGAGGCAACACTAGCTTGTTTGGGCTTGGAATTGTTAAATGAAGCATTTTCTCATTTGTGCTTGTCACTTGAGTTCCAGAATTTGATAAGAAAGTCCTTTCACTTCTGTGTACAGTGCTTTTCTCTCCTTGCCCTCATTCTTTGGCTAAAAGGATAATGTTCATTGCTTAGCATTGTGACTTGATCCCACCATTGTATCACTTATCCATGTCTTGGTGTCTTCTGATATCATTTCTATTGGTATATCACACCCTCGTTTTGTTTTTTTTTTCATCGTAATCGAGTTGGTGATATTGACTACAACTATCTTTGTGATATGCCTGCAGATGGTTGGATTATTCCTGTTTACTATTGTACACCTTTACAGCAAGTAGCAGGAGCATTCCATGACTCGATCTGCAAAGAAGGATCCTTGGATGCATAGCTTACAAACATCAATTATTGTAACAGATTGATGTGTTCTCTATTAGCGGGATAGACTGGGAGAGTCGTTTTTGGTTGCAGGGAATAGTCATGTGTTAGCTTTGCAGGAAAACATGGATGAAATAATCTTCATTTATATGTCAAGACTCTAAGAGTCCCTTGGATGCAGGAGGTTTTGATATAGATGTCACTGATGATTTTCGCTTCTGTAACTTGGTTTATATTCAGGTAAGAGTGGGGCTTAAAGGCCTGCGAGCGATCGACTGTAAACACTTCTTCTTTAAGCACATGTGACTGATGCTTTCAACTTAGTTACATGTGTTGGAGAACAAGTTCTTGCAGCCAATCAGCCCTTGTTATTAACATTTGTTAATGGATAAAAACTCTAAAGCAATGTTTGGATGTTGTAAATTATTCAAAATAATTATGTTTTGAAAATGATGCATCTATATTAAGCTTAGATATTTTTTTAGATTTTACTTATGAGATTATTAAAGAGGTTTATCTAATTAGCTATTAAGTAAATCTAATATTTTTGTTTAGGTGAAAAAAAAATTCGGTGTTGATTAGTTCTTAGAATCCTATAAATAGAGTTTTTTTATAAGGCATTTTTTGTACATCATTTCAAAGAAATCTCTCTCTCTTTAGAAATTTTCTTTTTTAAATAGTTGAATTAATTTGTTAATTATGAGAAAATTCATTGTCCAATGAAATCAGTCTGTGTATCTCGATAACATTTATTCTATAACACATTATCAGCATAATATTCTGACCAACTGAGATTGAAAGCATAATATTCTGACCAACTAAGATTGGAAGCCAAACAAAGGTGAATAATTACACCCGTATGCTTGAGATTTTTATCCATATCATAGTAATATATATTATTTCCTCTGTTTCATGAAAAATACAACAAATTGATTGTGCACACATGGTAAGATGAATTTTGACCCGCCTCACAGGTAGATCAAATGATTTACTTTTTAAATTTTCGTAAAATACTAATGATAGTTCCACTTCTGGTTAAGTAGTATAACCTGGGTTTTGAAAAAAATTTATTTTTATGTAGTCTAATGATGAAATAAAACTAATCAAAATGCGTACAAAATAATATCAAAAATCAAACTATTATAATTTTCATGGGACTGAGGAAGTATAGATTAAAAGAAAGTGTTTGGAATTGTAACTTGATCGGATATTTTTTGATTTAGCCATTTTTAACAAGTAAATAAGTTATCTAAATAGTTTTTTAATCGGCACAAATTTAAATGATATTTTTAAATCAATTCAATATTATTGTACGAAAATAAATTAACACATACGCGAGACCTATAAATTTGATTTTGTGTCATTCTTCAATTAGGAAAATATTGATCTTAATAACATATATCTTAGTTTTAATTTAAGATAAAATTATTTCAAGATAAATCTATCTATACTATATATTAAACGGAAGTATGAGGGGTTGTGCATTTATCAAATATTTTAGATTCAACTATTTATTTTTACAAAATGAATCACCTTTCTGATTTATTTTTAATCACGTCAAATCATAATACTTTTTCGGAGTAAAATAAATAACGTAAAAAGTTTTTTTAAAAAAATATTAATGTATCTTATAAAATATATATATATATATATTTCAATAAATTTTTTAAAATCCTATAAAATTTTAGGTTAGCCTTTAGATATATCGCCTTCACAAACTCATAGTGGTAAAATCCAATTATATTTGATCTATGTATTATTGTACGGTTGCACAAATTAATAATAATGAAATAAATCAATTATGGTTCCATCACTGGACGAAGTATCATATATGTGAAAATCTATTTATTAGTTTCAATAAGTTGATGTGATTTTCTCCTTCTATATGGATCACCTACAAAGTTTGACGTGATTATCTATTCTGTGTGATTCATCCACGAACGTGGATGTGATTATCCTATTTTGTGTGATTCATCCGAGAATGACGAGAAACTTTATATTTCTTGTTGGTGCATTTGTTTCAAATGATGAGATTTAATTTTTGTGTTTTCCATTAAGATACAACAAACGTCGTAATAGCCACCAATGATGATGAAATAGCAAATCGAATGCCGAAAAATCATAACGATTTATGTTGTTATTTATTGCTATTTGTAGTGCTTTACATTGGCTTAATAATTTACTTTTTTTGTAATTAAATTATTACTTTAAGAGAAAGAGTGAACTTGAATAAAAGTTTATTTATCATCTGTTATAGGAATTGATTAATTTATTATTTTTATCAATATATTAAACAGCTTAAAATAAATAATAACAACTGAAAATCTTATTACTATTATAAAACTATTATATCCATGTATCTAAGCAAAATAAAAAATAAATAATAGAAGGGTAGTTAGCATGAGCAAGGATCTTTTCTTCGTAGTTTTTCCTTGAAATGCTAGGAGCTAACTTCTTTCACCCAAAAAGACCAAACCCACAATCTTGATGTCGTTAACAATCGGCACAATCTTGATGTTATAATTTAGCACCAAAAGCAGTTGCTAGTTGGTAGCCGGTTTCCATATACGGAGTGAGGAGTTGCTCCTCAAAAATATTACTCTCTCCGTCTTAATTTAAATACAACACATATATATTTTATATTATTATATATATATTAATATAAATTTTATTTTCATATCAAATTACGTTTGATCATTTCGTAACATATATTAGATTGAAGTACATAACTTACATAATCATTCATGTTTCACAATAAATTTGCAAAACCTATATTTGATCGTCGTTACATACATGTCAGACTTTATATCGATACGTGTATCATGTCAAA
The DNA here is from genome assembly GCA_035668315.1 of Drosera spatulata. Classification (NCBI taxonomy): domain Eukaryota; kingdom Viridiplantae; phylum Streptophyta; class Magnoliopsida; order Caryophyllales; family Droseraceae; genus Drosera; species Drosera spatulata. The sequence continues at coordinate 4,067 of JAOVYX010004438.1, forward strand.
CTGTTACATTTAAATTGAAACAGAGAGAGTAATAGATAACATCTTTTGTGTACACAAACCTAAAATCATTTCATACCTCAACACTGTTGGAAAAAGTCGGTATGTGGTGCAGCGAAAATTGTCCAACACTTTTCCCTTGTTGCGCTATAAAAATGGGATAAATAAATAACCCAAAAATAAATAGAGTCGACACCAAAAAATTACGTGAAAACCCCTTAAAAATAAAAGGGTAAAAACTACGGGATCGTTGCGGTACCAAAATATCCACTAAAAAGGGATTACAAATATCGTCCCTAGACTGTGCTAGGGAATTACAATCACCAGGATAATTCTCACTAATTTTTCTTCTCTAATGCAATAAAATTATACCCGTAGAGGATACCCCTCAATACCCCAAACCGGGTATTTTTCTAACTTTTCTGGTGCTGTTTTTGTGTTTGATGTGTTGTAAATGTTTTCTGCCCCTTGCTTCCTATTTATAGAGGGTTGAGGAGGCTGCTTTTTCTTTCCTTCGTCGCGTTAAATTGCTTCTGCCACCTCTGTCGAATTCCCGCGCAACTTCCCAAATATTCCTGAATCCTCTACTTCTCAGCTGAATATGCCTGCTCCTTATTGAAAAGAAGTTGTGATTGCTTGACAGGGTGAAGAAACAAGACCATGGTCGACAATCATCTATCGATAAATGAAATCGATATCAGATTCTTAGTCAGTAGAAAAATGGAACTTATCCCCATAGCTAAACTAGTTTTGACCGAAATCAACGGACGTGGCCAACATGGATTTTAAGGCTAGTGGGATTCGAACCCAAGACCTTCAAGAAGAAGGTTGAGTCGAACACCACTAGATCAACTCAGATTGGTTATAGCTAAACTAGGTGTTTGTGTTCTTTTCGAGAAGATAAAGCAAAGATGGAAAATGAACCGATGAGGGGACGCGGGAGATCTTATTGATTTATAAGAATGACTTTGCCAAGCGGGAGCTCTACATATCTCAAGCATTGACCAAATGAAGTGGCAAAATAGGCTTGCACCAAGCTTTAAGGGTATTATTGTAGTTATCATAAACATGATAACTAATCCTACATTATATGCGTTAGGCATCTGAAGCATATTTAGAACTTGATTATCATACATCAACCACATTTGTTCATTACAAAATTTCTCGTAAACCCTGGGTCGTTACAATTATATGTCGTAAACCACATTATATGTCGAGTGTTTACTGTGAAAAAATGTGAAAACCTTAAAATTGAAGAAGAATGGGTTATCTATCGAACCCTTGTTTTATTCTCCCTTCATATCATGAAAATTACAACAATTTGATTTTTATTATTATTCTTCAACATGTATTTTAAGAAGTTATATGTTATCAATGAACGATGCAAAAATTTTCTCATAAAACGTTAAAATTAAACTACACGATATATGCTTATCGTTAGAATTTCACAAATTGATGAAAAAAAAAATCAATTGATCATCTTCAACGCGGATCAAAGTTCACATCGACAAGACTCACAGTCAAAATGTTACTATCTCTATCTTAATTCAATTGTCAAGGTTTGATCCGATATGAGATTTTATGTTTGTGTTGAATTTGCATAAAAATTGATGAAAGAAGAATATTTTTTAAAGATAGTGGGATGTACATTGGGTTTAGAAAAGAGAATGAGAGAGGAAATGAAAGGAGATGGAAGAAGGTGATAAGATAATTTGATTATCTTAATATAAATTCATTACCAAATAAAAAAAATAAAAATTTTGTATTTATATTGGGACTATCAAAAAAAGTGTTGCAATTAAATTGGAACGGAAGAAATATAATTTTTACTCCTTCCGTCCCACGAAAAATACAACACATACGTATTTTGTATTATTCTGTGCGCATGAATATAAGTTTCGTTTTCATATCAAATTACGTCTGATCGTCCCAAAACATGTATTAGATTGAAACACGTAATTTATACGATTAATAATATTTCACAATAAAATTATAAAAAATTACGTTTGATTGTTATTATAAATATGTCGAGTTTTATATTAACACGTGTTTTCGATATATTATGTCTTTTTTTTTAGACGGAGGAATTATAAAATTGAATATCTTATGACATTTTTTTGAAAAAGAAAAAAATTACGACGTTATATCCACTGTTTGGACTCCACAAACCCCACCAGATAAGATAAAAGAAGAACCAAACGCACAGCTCGCATCGTCCCCGCCGCCGCTGCGACCTCCGTCATCGACGATCGAACGATTCTCGACGAAGGCATCAATCGCACAAATCCACACCTCGATGGAAACCACGCTGCTATCTCTTCAAACCCCAAATCGATGCATTTCTCCCTTTCAATCCCTTCAACCCACAAACACAAGCCTCAAAACCAAACAGGCTGCATTTCCCATTTCACAGTTTCAACCAACGAATTGCACTACCAAAATCACTGTCACAAAGAGGAGAGCAACAACAACAAGGAGGCGAGCCAATGATGAGCACGCCCAAATGGGAATTCCCTATTTTTGTCGTCTTGTAGAGAAAGGGGAAATGAAATCGGCGTTTCGAGTGTTGGAAAGGATGGTGGACACCGGAAGCGAAATCCCCGATTTAATTCCCTGCTCGAAATTGATTCAAGGATTGTGCCGGGCTGGAAAAATGAGGGAGGCCACTAGGGTGTTGGAGATTCTAGAGGAATCGGGTGATGATGTTGTTGATGTAATCGCTTATAACTTTGTGATAAACGGCCATTGCAATGCAGGGAATGTGGATATGGGGCTGCAGCTGCTCGACCGGATGAAGGTTTCCCCGAACGTGGTAACTTATAACATCTTATTGAAGGGGTTGTGTAACTCTGGGAAACTTGATAGGGCACTCGAGCTGCTCGACCGGATGAAGGTTGCCCGGAATGTCGTAACTTATAACACCTTATTGAAGGTATTATGTAGTTCTGGGGAGCTTGATAGGGCACTCCAGCTGCTCCACCAAATGAAGGCGGAGAAGTTCTTGGATGGGATTAGGAGGAGAGGTTCTAACTCTAACGTTGTCCCCTATAATATTGTTGTTGAAGGGTTTTGCAAGGAGCGAAGGTTGGATGATGCGATCAAGTTCATTAAAGAAATGCCTTCGACCTACGGTTGTAACCCTGATGTTGTCACGTATAATATCCTCATTGAGGGGTTTTGCAAGGAGGGAAGGTTGGATGATGCGATCAAGCTAATGAAAGTAATGTCTTCGACCTATGGTTACGCACCGGATGTGTTCAGTTACAACTCATTGATTGACGCTCTTTGCAAGAAGAAGAAGATGGACAGGGCAATGGAGTATATTGACATGATGGTATCGCAGGGTTGTCTTCCGGATATTGTCACCTACAACACCTTGCTCTCTGGTCTATGCAAAAATGGAAAAGTTGAAGCTGCAGTGAAGATGCTAAATCAATTGAGTCGCAACGGCTGTTCACCCACGCTGATTACTTACACTATTCTGATTGATGGTCTCAGCAAGGTGGGAATGACCAAACGGGGTCTTGAGCTTTTGGCCGAGATGAAAGAAAAAGGCTTGAGGCCGGATATTGCTACTTACACTTCCATTTTTACAGGGCTTGCGAGAGAGAGAAATTTAAGTCGAACCATGGATCCCTTCGACGAACTTGAAGAACTGGGTATTACTCCCAATGAGATGGCCTATAATTCCGTCATGTATGGACTATGCCAGACCAGGCAAACTGATCGAGCAATTGACTTCTTGAGTTATATGGTACGGAAGGGATTGAAACCAAACAACTTTTCATACCGGATCCTCATCAAGGGTATTGCGTCTGAAGGTCTTATTGAAGAGGCTCAAGAGTTGTGTGATGAGTTGAGTGCTAGAGGAATTGTTATCAATGCATCGGCTAAATATATGTTGAACTGATGATTTCGTAGCGAGATTATGTAATGTCGCGTAGTCGATATAGTGTACTCAATTGCAGCAGCGGAACACTTGCTGATTTCTTCTCACATTTTTTCTGGCCATCAATATTTGATTGTCGTGAGTTTATATTTATCACCTGTGTATTACCTATATCGGTAGGGCCAAAGTATTACAAATACATATATAAACTCAGTAAATAAAAGCTGATGATTGTTGTTCGATTGACGATTATCCAGTGATAACTTGTAAAGAGGTTGATAATGAAGCATTTTATGTCTCCCGACTCTGATGGAAAACTATTTATAAGTTAACTTCTTCGAAAAATAATTATCAGAATTAATAAAATAATAAAATATTTTAGAGAGAGATTAGAGGGATAAAGAGAGATTTTCTTCTCTTGAAAATGTGTACATAACACCTTACAAATGAACTCTATTTATAGGACTCAAGTAATTAATTAACACCTAATTTTCTCACATAATCAAGGTAATTAGGTCTAATTAATAGCTAATTAGGTAAATCCATTTAATAGTCTCAAAAGTATGTGAGATCTAAAAAAAAATATCTAGACTTAAGTGTAAATACATCACTTTCAACGAATAGTTTTAATTATTTAATTATAATAACATCATGTTTATTGAACAATTCAAAACCTTTACTAAATGTTATACTGTAGTCGAAATGTTTCCACAACCTAGACAATATCAGCAATCTGGTGTTTCGTATTTATTTTTTACGGTGGTTTGCTGTCATGGATATTCTGTTTTGTGTTGCTACTGTGGATATTGTGAACTCGTCCATGTTTACTCTGCAGAAATCAGTCAGACATTTTATCATTTCAATGATGATAAGTTACTCACAAATCACACATTTCTCCTTACCCGCACAACTCGCACATTTCTCATCACTGATTGCACTTGCCCAAAAACAAGGAAAAAATCAAGCTAGGAAATGTTTTGATTTTTTTTAGAAGTATTCTTTTCATCTCGGATTAATTGAAACGTTTTGATTCATACAAGAATTTATACAAGTATTGAATTTGTATGGATTTTGATAAAATAAGAATATTTTTTTGATGATAGTGTATATTTGATATTTTTTATATTAAAAGATTATCAAAAAAGAAAATATTATAATTTTTTTAAGATTGACTAAATAAGAAAATGTTACGATTACCATACGAAAAAGGAAATAATACTTTGTGGGAAAAATTCTTTTGTACTATCTACTTGAAAATTAATCTCGACAATGATATCTAGTGGAATTGAAAATTTATGTATTTTTTTTAAAACAAACAATTTATGTACTTTAATTAAAAATTGAGTAAGGTTTATGACCATAAAATTTGTTTCCATACACACATTCGGTTCTCGTCCCTTCCGGAATCAAAATCACTATTTTGAATGGAGTATGATTAAGTACAAAATGAGTTATTCTGATTCTAAGGACAAACCACACATGATACGCTAAAGTACCATATTGCATTCCTCCCCTCATTCAAGCCATCATTAAAAGATTAAAAAAGAAGAAGAAAAAAACAACAAAGAGACAGTTCAAACGAAGATAACTGTAGCATTACATAAAAGATTCAAGTGTTCTGCTAATATATTTTCCAGCCGAGCTAGAAGCTAGCGAAGCATTATTCTAGCAAAACTTTTCCCAGCCAACTAAATAGTGGTTCCAAACATCAATCTTCGGACCGACTCGAGCAAGGCAGCAAATAAAAGTCTCACCTCAAATTCAGAGCCGGGGTCGATCCCAGCACGCATCAAAGCCATAGCAAGGTTGGCGACCCAGCTCAAATTGATCAAGAGGAGGATGATAAATCTTATACTTGTCTCGACAAGCATCGCCTCCATTGGCTGTAGAAGCAACACCTGCAGGAAAAATAAGAACACTAGCAAACATTTCAAAATAGTTTTCAACAAGTTGTATTTACTAACGATCGAGGAAAAGGGCATTCGTTATAAGGTGCATCAACATGAACAAATGGAGGAAAAAAGGATCCAACATGACAGAAGAGTGAGAGCAAGGTGACTAGGGATTTTGGAAGATCTGTGCTAAGGAAAGCTGAAGTGGAGCGACGTGCACAGAGAGGCTCATAAGGAGAAAGGGTAGTTCTTACAACAAGCTCGTCATGTAGGGAAAGAGAATGGAGTTGAGTTCAAGGAGAACTCCTAAGAAAAAGGCAAATATCACAGACTATCCAAGCTCATACGAGAACACGTTACGCAGACCTATCCAAGCTCATATGAAAACAGGTTACGTAGATGTGAACGCACACCGATGTTGAGCATTTTCATGCCTATGAAACCGAGAAGATTCTATATTCACCAACACCTTTGGGGTAAAATTATTTGATTCCTCTTCTTGCAAGGCAAGACAGTGTAAAAAGGGTATCGACAGATTTAATGCAAGGTTATAGGAAAAAAATATGATACTTCAACAAGAACAGACCTATGAAGCAACATAACACGAGAGTTTCTACTCATATATATGCTTCAATGACTTAAAAAAACAATTATATGATCAAAATCATACCAACCTTCAGTTTTTACAGGACAAAAGGTAATCAGAAAATCTTTATTCTGACCCCAGTGCTGAATCTTAGCAAAATAAAGTCGTTTTTTGTTATCGGAGTCATTTTTAGGCTTAGCTATGAAGTTCACGTGGTACCATAGACACCTTCGCACACAGGGATGGGTGGCAATGGGATGAACAAGCTCCAATTCTTGATCCTACCAGAATAAGAAAGAAGGTACAGGAGAGCCGACACATCGGTCAATTCTAGGGGGGGAAAAAAAAGTAGCATGTAACAGAACAATGGAGAATAAGGCAGAGGAGAAGCCTACCACAGACACCGATTGCTCATGCTAGAGTTTCAAGGCTAGATGGGCATGCCTAATGTGAGTTTTGCGCAGAAGCTTTTGAATTTCTTCCTCAGTCTACCGGTGACTGTCACCAGGCACACATTTTGGTTCAACTATAGAGTTTGTAGGATCAGCAAGTTCTAAAAAACTAGTCTATTCATTCGCCCTGCAGACTATGTACAGTTGTTTGGTAAAAAAAAAATTCCAAATCGAAGAAAACATCCAAGGACCGACTATTCACGTAAAAGAGAAAGAGGGGTTCACTTCCATACTTGGTATAATATCACACGTATATACTACTCACAAGATCAATCAGCCAAAAACAATGATCCCATCTCAGCTACTGCACTTAAAAGATGCACACAGATATATCATCTCTACTTCATCCAATGCAATCACAGAAGATGAAGTTTAAGAGAAAAAAACACGACCGATACAAGCTGTATTGATGTCCGAAGCTATCAAACTCAATAACTCCCCACAACCAAACACGATGTCCAAACTTTGGTACACAAAAACCATAGCAACCTTCCATGTCCACGACATACCGGTCATAAGCCATGGTTTCGATTTCATAATTTTCCAACTTTTATACTCCGGAAGGCTTTATTTTTATGAGAAAAATCAATCAATCAATTTTGGGAGAGATCAAATCAATTTTGCGAGAAGATCATTCAATTAATTGAATGATGGATGAAGAAAATTGGAAAATCCTAATTATTTTTTTTCGTTACAGTTTAAGTAAAGTACATCTACTTTGGAAAAAAAGTGCATAAAATTTCTCTAAACCATTCGTGAGTAACAGATCTAAACTATGGAAACATAAAGAAGAAATCTGTATCAACTCCTCTAAATGTTGTTTTGTGTCAAAATAGTCGATTAAATGTGAATCATATAGATGATCTTTTTATAAGTTTCTTGTAATGAGGTTTCCTTTCTTCTTTTAAGAATAGCAGGGTTGAAATTTTTTGGATCCGTTATTTTTTATATACTAATCAATATGATATGAATTTTACTTTGATCTAGGATTATAACATGTTACTAAAAGTGAAAATTGCCCATAATTATTTTTCATTCTTCTAATTACTAGTTGGTGGTGCATATCTTTTTTTTACCAACAATTTTTTTTTTGTTGAAAAAATCATACTTCTTTTCTGATAATGCCCTTATACGGTTTTATTTCTTTCCTTTTTCCTCGTCAATCATATCACTCTCGTCCATAAATGGCATGTTATTTCATCATCTCCACTGAGAAATTCTAGAATCGATCTCTATACATATAAATGACACCAACAATGGAGATTCCACATCACAAACTCGACGATCCGACGCCGCACCACCACTATCATCATTGGCAATAACGGCGGCGAGGGTGGCGGATGCGGTGGTGATATGTGGAAGGAGGATCGAGTTTCAGATGACTCATGTCGACTGGACTGAAGGAAAGTGGCATCCGAAGTCGTACAGAGCCCAAGATGGGAATTATGAGCTTCTTCAGAATATAACTGTACAAATAGTTTTTCCATTGCTTGATCAGATTATAGATCTGCAGTGTATAGTTCTTATCTAGAGTAGTGATTACCATACCTCAGTGGTACTAATGGTTGCTTTCAACATCGTCACATTTGCAGCCCATTGATGAGAGACTCTGTATCCGAAACCAACGTCGAGACTGTATAGTTCCGGTAACATCATCGTGCCTTGACCACATTAAAGAACAAATCTCGACGGGCATGTACACGGTTTTTTTTTTTTGCACTGTTTAAAATAGTGTGCATTGTATTTGGGGCATTGTTTTCTCAGGGATTTGGTGGAGACTAAAGTGATGTTAGTTTTCGTGCACGGTTTGAAACAGTACGTGTTTTTTATAATATAATGAAATACTGAATGCAAACGGTGCTTATTCGATTTGTATATATGCGTATTGTTTGTTTGAGAAACGACGACGACGAAGGACACAATGCATTGTTTGTTTCAAGGGTGAAAGTAGTGACGACGACTGACGACAACGACGGTTGGTGGCAGCGATTAGAAGTTAGGTTTTGGAATGGTTATTATAATTTGTAATGTATTGTAATAAATCATTTCCTTTTAAATGAATTGGACCATGATTTGATAATAAAAATGACGAAATTTAAAATACCCATGGAAAGGACTCAATTGCTAAAATGCCCTTGGAAATTTAAAATGACGAACATCCTGACATACCATGGAGATGCATTTTTGAATTTGAATATATAATTGATAATAGATTGAAATTTTTCATTTAAACCCCATTAATATATGTGTTGTCAAAAGAATGACATTGTTATTTCGTTATAGCAACCGAAATCCCATTCTCATGCCTGTGTCTTAAAATTATACTTATTGCATTTGTCTTTTTTTTTTTTTTTTGAAAGAATTCCCACGAGATATTATTTGAAAGATTTAATTCTCATTAGGTATCACATAAGATTTTAAATACCCATAAGATTCCACTAAAATCTACTAATATGCATGTTACGCGTACTAATACTGATACCCGATTCTGACATGAACTGTGAGAAGAGAGGATTTGGGGGAAATGATGAAGGTGCAAAAGGGATGAGACAAGAGTGAGGGTTTGGTTTGGGTTATATCTACCCTGTGAGAAATTAAAATTCTTCTTATAAATAAGTCTCTAAAATGATGATACTTGAAAATTGTCTCTTATTTTTTTTATTGCTCTTTCTCCTCCACGTAATCACTCCATGTATGGCAACCGATGCAGCATCAAGAGTGTACAAGTCTATACTATTTTCAGTCCCAATTGACGATCAATGGGTGGAGACGCTCTAATACCCTTTACCACTTGAAAACTAATGCCATAATAATAAAATAAAGTGCTTGGTGAAATTTATTAGTTAATATAACTGAGTCTAATGTAATAAATAGTACAATATGTGATAAAATAAAAACTTCAAGTTATTTTATTTTATAAAAAAAATATGCGGATCTGACCGTTTGGTTTTTGATGAGAACCGAACGATGACGACAATTAGAGTGGGAATGGCAGTGGACGGATTCGGGTCGAGGACTATACTCTCCAAATCAGAACCCAAAATCCAAAACCAATCCTCAAACCTGACCCAAACTCGATCGGATATTAAAATCCTATATTCAAATCCGACCCGATCGAGTTCGGGGATACTTATGAAAAACCCAAACCCGAACTTGATGATTTTAAAAATAAAAAAAATACACGAATAAGTTAAGAAATAATTAATTCGAATTTAAAAAATATCGATTTCAATTTCTTAAATCCTATTAATTCAAAGCTTTGAGTTATAAAAACAATTTCAAGTTTTTATAACTCAAAAGCCTAATCATGATAACAATTTTTAAACTAAACAACCAAAGTAAATCATAGACAAATTGATTTATTGTTTCAATCATATGTAAGAATTTTAAAGCAACTAAAATATTATGTATAATTATGGGTAATGAAATATTAACAAGATAATGGATATGGGATGGGGATATTTTCAAATTCCGATCGGATTCGAGACGGGTATGATAATTTCCAAACTTATCTCAAACCCGAATTTATAATTTTCTCTATTTTAACCGAGTTCAGGTTTAGAAATACCCATTGGATATGGATCTTATTGCCATCCCTAAACTAAACAAAGCAATACACACAAAATAAAAATAAAAATGAAGGATATAAGGACAAAAAACAACAGAGATGAAGAAAACCTCAGGGAAAGAGAAAACATGCCAGGAGGAACAACATCTGTATCGTGGGGCCCATCACTTCAAAAAAATACTGTAATCGTTTCTATCTTTCACAATGTTTACCGTTTGGTGATTTTTCTATTATAAAAAATAATTTTTGATTGTTTTCATTAAAAAAACAGTTTTAAATATTTTTTTCAATAGATTAAAGAATTATTTAAAATTATAATAGAATAATATATCAAATATCATTTCATTATATTCCCTCAGTTTTGTGAGAAAATACAATGGATTGACTTTACACGCATATCGATACAAAATATGACACGCGTGTAACGACGATCAAATATTATTATATTTTATAAATTTATTGTGAAACATTAATGATTGTATAAGTTATATATTTCAATCTAATACATATTACGGGATCATCAGATATGATTTGATATAACAAATAAAAACGATATTCATATATATATAATAACATAAAATAAATATATGTTAGGGAAGAAACGGGATAGATAGCCACTCGGAATGATTTGGACTAAATTTCACCCATCTAAGTTCCACCAAACAAGACCTTAAATTGAAGAACAGGTTTTACTAGTATATAAATGAACCCTTCTTGTATATCTTACGGCATGGTGCATCTTATCCGATGGTTGGACAGTTGGACACAGAGAGGTGTAAGATAACAAAGAACCAAACGCATTGCTAGCACAGTGCCTCCTCCGCCGCCGACTCCTCCGGCAATCGACCATCTCACGATTTCGATGAAGAAGGCATAAATCGCACAATTCCACACCTCGATGGAAACGACGCTGCTTCCTCTTCAATGGACCACTCCTCATCGAGGTATTATTATCTCCCCCTTTCAATCCCTTCAATCCACCAACACAACAAGCCTCAAACCCAAAAGGGTATGTTGTCCCACGGCCAAGATCCAACCAAAGACGAGAATAAGAATGATGAGGGCCAATGATGAGAACCCGCCATCGGGTAACGAGTATGAGAAAGCGGAGGAGATGGAGTCGAGGTTTCGGCGCACGGAATTGATCCACGGATTATGTAGGAAACGCATGACAACGAAGGCGAATCGAGTGTTGAAGGAACTCGAGGACTCGGGTAATGTTCCTGAAGTTTTCACATATAATCAAGTGATCAGGGGGTACTGTAACGAGGGCAGTGTCGAAAAGGCCCTCCAGCTGTTCGACGGGATGAAGGCTGCCCCCGACGTGTTCACTTACAACACCTTATTGAAGGGATTAAAGCACTCCCCGACGATTCTGGGAAGCTTGATATGGCGCTCCAGCTGCTCGACCGCATGAAGGTCGCCCCCGACGTGTACACTTACAGCACCTTATTGAAGGGGTTGTGCGACTCCGGGAGGCTGGATAAAGCACTCGATCTGTTCGACCACATGAAGGTTGCCCCCGATGTGGTCACTTACAGAACCTTATTGAAGGGGTTATGCGACTCTGGGAAGCTTGATATGGCGCTCCAGCTGCTCGACCGCATGAATGTCGCCCTGGACGTGGTGTCTTATAACACCTTATTGAAGGGGTTGTGCGACTCCGGGGAGCTGGATAAAGCAGTTGATCTGTTCGACCGCATGAAGGCTGCCCCCAACGTGTACACTTATAGCACCTTATTGAAGGGGTTATGCGACTCTGGGAAGCTTGATGTAGCACTCCAGCTGCTTGACCAAATGAAGGCGAAGGAGTGCTTGGATGGGATTGCGAGGAGAGGTTCTGACCCTAACCTTGTCCCGTATAATATTCTCATTGAGGGGTTTCGCAAGAAGGGAAGGTTGGATGATGCGATCAATTTCATCAAAGAAATGCCTTCGACCTATGGTTGTTACCCTGATGTTGTCACGTATAATATTCTCATTGAGGGGTTTTGCAAGGAGGGAAGGTTGGATGATGCAATCAAGCTCATGAAAGTAATGTCTTCGACCTATGGTTACACACCGGATGTGTTTAGTTACAACTCATTGATTGACGCTCTTTGCAAGCAGAAGAAGATAGACAGGGCGATGGATTATTTTGACATGATGGTGTCGCAGGGTTGTCTTCCGGATATTGTCACCTACACCACCTTGCTCTCTGGTCTATGCAAAAATGGAAAAGTTGAGGCTGCAGTGAAGATGCTAAATCAAATGAGTCCCAACGGCTGTTCACCAACGTTGATTACTTACACTATTGTGATTGATGGTCTCACCAAAGTGGGAATGACCAAACGGGGTCTTGAGCTTTTGGCCGAGATGAAAGAAAAAGGCTTGAGGCCGGATATTGTGACTTACACTTCCATTTTTACAGGACTTGCGAGAGAGAGAAATTTAAGTCGAACCATGGATCCCTTCGACGACCTTGAAGAACTGGGTATTACTCCCAATGAGATGGCCTATAATTCCGTCATGTATGGACTATGCCAGACCGGGCAAACTGATCGAGCAATCGACTTTTTGAGTTATATGGCAAGCAAGGGATTGAAACCAAACCACTATTCTTACTGGATCCTCATCAAAGGTATTGCGTCTGAAGGTCTTGCTGAAGAGGCTCGAGAGTTGTGTGATGAGTTGGGTGCTAGAGGAATTGTCATCAATGCATCGGCCAAATATATGTCGAACTGATTATTTCGTAGCGAGATTATGTAATGAGGCGCAGTTGATATGCTGTACTCAATTGCAGCAGCTGAACTCTTGCTGATTTCTTCTCGCGTTTTTTCTGGGCATGAATATTTGATTGTCGTGAGTTTATATTTTTCACCTAAATATTACCTATATCGGTGGGTATAAGTATTACAAATGCATATATAAACTCAGGAAATAAAAGCAGAAGATTGTTGTTAGATTGACAATTATCCAGTGATAAGTTGTTAAGGTATGTAAATGGCGAGATAAAGAAAGAATTAGACAGAGTAACTTCTGATTTCTGCCTGGAGAGCTTCTGTTCTTAAGGTATGTAAAGGAAAATTTGTTTCAATAAGCTGCGCTTAAAGGCACAAATCTAACTAGCTTTGGGATTTTGTCCGGTCCCACACTGGTCTTTTGTTCAGGAAAAAAAAAATGGTGAGGATGTGCAATTGGTAACTTACTACTAGTACTCAATCAAAAGGCTCAAATCTTTCTACATGGATTAAGTCAAACCATTTGCATGGACGGAGCCAGCATTTGTTCAGTATCTGCAAGTGCCCTCCCTAGATTTGGATTCTAGGGTAAAAATATTATAATTTAATGTAATATTTACATTGTCTGTACCCATTGAAATCTAATTTTTCTTCATAAACTTATAAAATCAGTATTTTGCCCCCAGTGATGCTCGGGTCTTACCTCCATCCCTGAACCATTGCGTTCTTTATTGGACAAAACGAGTATTAAATTCATTTGAAAAATAAATTATTAACTATTGAAAGCAAAAAGGAAAAAATTATACTTGTAATGATATGTAGAAATTTAATCGAAATTTTTTGACCTGATAAACCGAGAAATATGTAATGATATTTTTATTTTTATGAGTGAGAGAGAGAGATGAGGGGGAAAAAATCTTATAATTGTATGGAAACAATTTCAAAATAAAGAGACTATTCATTTATTGTTGGAAAGCTCTATATAAAAAAACGTTTCAAATAATTTGGAACGAAGAAAGTAATCGATAGAGTCAACGTAGAAGCCTTAAAAAGAAAAAAAAAAAAAGTAGAAAGTTGAGCATAAGCATTCGCAATGGTTCCCTAAATCATTTCCCATCCCCAAATTTAGAGGATCTGGCAAAAAAATGATGCGTCTAATGGATTCCCTATCCCTATCTCTATCTCCATATCATTCCCTATCTTTATCTTCCTTTCTCAATTCCAAAAAATCATAATCTCATTCCCTATACTTATATTACTCTTATTTTGTACTATTTCAAATTTTACAAAAAATAATTACTATTTAAAACAAAGTTTTTGAGCTTAGGAATAATAAATTTAAAACAATAAAAATAAAAAAATCATAATTTATTAAAAATAATATTAAATTTTAAAATCAATATAAAAATTGATATATGAAATCTGTTGGATGACTGAATCAAAAATTAAATCCTCATTTAAAAATATGATACTAGAACATCATATTATAGGGATAGAGATAAAAAAAAATCTACGAATGGTGTTAGGAAACTACCCAAAATGTTTGGTAATTTTCTTAATGTTAAAGAAAGTGTTTGAATCCCCAACGCCTTATATAATAGAGAAAATGTTGGGTGTTGTGACACTTTCTTTGGAAATATATGAAAACCAACATGATAAAGAAAAGCGTTAGGATTAGTGACGTATTTCTTGTAGATGTCTAGAAAAAGAGATTTTCCTTGAAATAGTGTTAGGTTGTATGACGTTTTCTTTGTAATTTTTGTTTTGTAAAGAATGCGTTTGATATCATGACGATTTCTTTATAGTTGCAAATGCCTCTAACGTTTTCTCACATAATAAAGAAAATGTTAGATTCCAAAATAACTTTTGCGCCAGGTTAATTTTTAAATTTTTTTTTTTGGAATATTTTTTTAAAAAAGATTATTTCCCCAAGATGAGCTAAAAAAAATTCTGACAATACTAATAGAAGACGAGTGCAGACGTATACGGAACAGTTAATTTTTTATTTTTATTTTTCGGTCAGAGGAGCAGTTAATTTTTAGCAGCAAGGGAACAGGATGGAATCATGCGGCCCGTGACTACGCAGCTTTAATATGTTTACTATTCCATCTCGACATGGAGTCCTTACTCACAAACATATCGACCGAAGTCTTAATTGAGCTTATTAAGTCGAGCTTATCTGGGACGCATGTATATATTCTGATCGCTATCGTTTTTTGTATTCTTTCTTTCTCATGTCCCACTTGTCGTGTGTTGGAGGATGTTCATTTGTCACTCTCATCTACAAGTCCGAATTCCATTAAAACTCTCATCAAGTTCATACAGGACATGAACCATGGCTTAATCTATCTAGTCATCTATCCAAACCCTCATAAATACATGGCTTAATCTATCTAGTCACCTATCTTTACATACTGTTAGTGCGTCACGAGTCCACAATTGACAGAGGCAATACACAACCGTAAGGAAAATAAAATTTGAAGATGAAAAGAATTGACTTTCACAATAATTTTTTGAAAAAAATTGGTGAAGGAAGTTGTTCAATGAATTTGGATGGACTGTGCAGGTGAAATCATGGAAGCTATTTAAAGTGAAGTTAGTTTGCTTCAGGGTCTTCAAGTGGCTTTTCTGCAGGTTTTGGGCTGTGACATGCACAGAACAACTTTTGTCAGTGAACTCATTTTTATATCTATCTTGATGAAGAGGAAGATCTGTATCTTTGGGATGTTCCGGTGTAATAGCATCGGATGTTCTCATGTATCACGAGTTTCGGCATAGTGCATCCATATCTAGTTCAAAAATTTCTCGTTGTTGCAGTTCATATAGATAGTGTATATGCAAAGTCCGCGATCAATCTTCCACAAAATATCGACATTGCAATTTGTTAGTGCACTATCAATTACTCCCTCTCCATCTCAATTTATAAAAAAGAAAGAAGATTGTTTTAGTGTATTATCAAGTACGTCATTTAAACAAGTTTCGTGTTTGTCTCTACAACGCAACAAAATTATATCGCTAACTCACGATTCACGTAAATAATTTAAACTATGTTTTCCGTTTCATATTATAGACAATATGTTGATCCGACAAACTATTTATGTATGATTTCAATTTGATGAAGAAAAAATATTTTTTGAATGTTAGTGGGGTTTATTGTAACGATGTGAAAGGAGATAGTGAATATATTGTATCAAATGATAATTATTTTGATTTTTTTTATATGAAAATATTATTAAATAAAATATGTTGCATATATTTTAGAACGATTCAAAAAATCAAAAATTACATATAATATAACAAAAAAATTAATATTTTATAATAATTATAAAAAAAATAATATGATAAACCACCTCGTTTTTTAAAGTTCCTTTTTCAATGGAGGTGGCACAAATGCCTAATCCTCTCTATCCAGTTTGATCACTTCACTTTCCGGTTCTTCTCTACTTCGAATTCCATATCTTCGTCATCATCATGATTAAAGTCCTCAACGACTTTCAATGTCGTTGTTGGCTTCAGGCTCAGACGGTAGCGATCGAAGAGGGCCTGACAGGACGAAACTAGATAAGATAAAAATAAAGAGCCACTTGGGATGTGTATAAGCGGCTTGAATTTGATTGAAACGCATAAGATTGCTTTCTGAACATGATCTTCGGATTCTTGTTGAGAATTGCCAACGGCTTTCGTATTTCTTCAGTAGAAGGTGGATTTTGATTGAAGGGTGTTGATTGTGGTTTGGGTCGTATGAAAATGAGGTTGCAGAGTGTTGATTGAAATGGAAAAAACTTGGAAGTTTGATATGATGAACGGGAGGATTGTTTTGATAAGGTACTGCTTGCATCGTACAATTTGAGATGTACGGTTTCATGATGCACTTTTCGGACATGCTATTTTGCAATGTTAGTTTTGGGATGCATTATTCGGGCTTCACTGGGAAAAATCATCGGTGAGCTCAGCAGCTCCGACGTACTGTCCAGGGATGGTGGTGGAGAGCAGGTGGTTTGGGTGTGTGTTTTGAAGTTCAGAGATGGAAAGGGAAAAGGTGAGGGAAAAGCACCGTCCGCTTCTGCGGACGTACTGTCTATTCTGATGGACGTATTATCGACTTCAATGGACATATTATCGACTCCGACCACAACTCCAGAATTGTCGACTCCAACGACGGACGTATTATTATCTACGACTAATGTATAGTCAATTTCAATGGACGTATTGTTCACTTCAACGATAATTCCG
Organism: Drosera spatulata; assembly: GCA_035668315.1. Taxonomy (NCBI): domain Eukaryota; kingdom Viridiplantae; phylum Streptophyta; class Magnoliopsida; order Caryophyllales; family Droseraceae; genus Drosera; species Drosera spatulata. The sequence continues at coordinate 21,404 of JAOVYX010004438.1, forward strand.
GAATTGACAAATTCCGACGACGGACGTATTGTTAATTTCGACCGATGTACTGTCAATTCTGATGGGCGTATGGTCAACTCCTATTGACATATTAGAGAGGAAGGGTTAGGGTTTTAGGATATTTGTAATTATTGTAATTTGATATAGATTATATATTACCTTTTTTAGTTATAAAGAAAAAATTGGATTTTTAGATTTTTAGTTGATTGATTGATAATTAAAGAAATAGGATATGACTAAACGAAAAAAAAATTACCAAATAATAATTCTCTCTAAAAATAAACAAAGAGATATTAATATATTATTTGTAATATCTTTTTGGAATAAGATAGTACTCCCCCATCACACAAAATAAATAAATAAAATAATACGTATTTCGAGATGTTTCGCTCTTCCTACTAATGATATGAGAAACTTATTTATTTCACACAACAATAAAATTCATAACTTAATTCATATTTTGTGATACTTTTTGCAAAAATATGTTTGATCGTTCTACGATAATTTCAAAATATATGTCGTTTCACTTATGACGAAGGGAGTAATGCATATCTCATCTTAGTTTATTACCACTACGTAGTATTACTTAGTTAAAAAACCATTATGTTATTTCTTTTGTTTTTGTCTTGTGACTTGTATAATCTACTCGATATGAGTAGCCATTTAACCCACAAATAGGTACAACATAAAAAAAATTATTCGATAGGGACTTTGATAGCAAACTATTGATATGGACGAGAGAAGAAGTTTGGAGTTCGTTGTGACTTGTTACACGAAATCCTAGAAGTTAAGCTACCCTTGATCTTCTACAGCTAATTATTAGGGATGATCACTAATTAAAAAGCTCAAGAATAATCGGGCTACTGGTCCCTTCGTTGGGGTGAAGGATGGGATGAATAAAGCCCACCCAAATTTGTGGCTCACAATGGACTTTGGTCCCATTTTATAAGAAAGAAAGAAAAAAAAAAAGGATTTAATTCGTTTTAATTATTATCTGATATTTTATCATTTTGAATTATAAAATAGTTATTTATTTTTATAAATTTTTATAAAATCTTGATTTTTAATATATGATTTTTCGAAAGTATATATTTTTTTGACAGAAAATCACTCTCGAAAAAAACACATGTCTATTTTTAAAATTAAGAAAGATTATATATAAAAAATCAAAATTTAAAAGAAAAGGATTATATATTATTTTTTAAAAAAAAAAATATATCTCACATAATCTTGTCTAATGTAAGATATTCACAGAACATCTTTATATAAAATGGTGTACACACATCATATTCTTATAAAAATGATTTATAATTCAACCCACTCGACCGAGCCAACCACATGCTTTGGTCCCATTTTATGAGTACAAATATTACAGAAAAAGATTGGTGCAGAACTAATTGAGGTTGTGCTTAATGGTGTAGTAGTTAAATCGTCCTTTTTTTTAAGCTATAACTAGTCCTTTGCTTTTGGTACCAAACAAATCCAAAGGCAACTTAACTTGAGTATTAAAATTTTATCGATTTATTATAATGTGTTTTACAAGAACTCGGTTGTAGTATGAATCAGTTCATTATGCGTAACAATTCTTGATAAGATTCGATTCTTACACTATCAGTTTCAGTTTTCCTACAATTTCTAAGTGGTCAATCACAAATAAACAATGCAAGAAAGTGAATTGTGTTAAACACATCTTTTAGTATATTTTTCTTAGTTGTTTTTTTATGTTTATGTCCCTTTTTTGTATCTTTTAAGTTTATTTTGAATTTTAATTTCGTTAGTGTTGTTTTCCTATTTTTTATTTTCAGGAACAAAGTTTGACCAATGATGATCAAAGTTGGATTGAAGAAAGAGTGTTGCGGATGCATTTATGCAATTTATGGTTGACTTCATGCATAATGAGATAAATATCATGGATTGGAGCTGGAAATGAGCTGATGTAAGGATGTGAAAATGCGTGTTATAAAATTTGAAGTTCACGTTCGTGAAAAAGTTTATGCCCCTGAACTTGCCTCGATGAAAACACTTTTCCTGTTTTGATTTTTATGATGTTTAAATATTACTCATTTCCCGATTTAAACCCCTTATATTCTCGTCAGAAAAAGGACTTTGCGATCAGTTTAAAAAGAGAAACTCATTTTAGATTTTAGCCACATTCAATTATTTTAGATCTAGGTTCGATTAACTTGTTCTTCGTTCCTTGTTCGTAGTTGGACGTGTATTCATTCATTTCTAGAGACCTTCTTGTCCTTATGGAGCTGTTTTTGCACATTTATTTGATGTTTCATCATTAATTTAGTTTTATTTCATCATTAATTTTAGGTTTCACCAGTTTAGGTTCAATTATTGTTTTCGTCACATTCATTTCTACGTTGCTTATGTTTTTGATTATGTTTTGTGATTAGTTTAATTATTTAGGACATGTGAATAAAACCATGAAAATCAGTATGAGATGAAAAATGTTTTTAATGTATGATTAATTTTAGTGAAGAATATGACATTGATTAAATTGTTGGGATTATGATCTTATGTACTATAATCTCCTATTTAATTTCACAGTTTCAGCATAATTAATTACAACTCATTATGATTAATATGAAGCAAACTGATTTAGGTTAATATATTGAACTCATTTGATACATGATCTAGATTAGTATGTCTTATTTGTTCTTACATTGAACTCGTTTGGTGTATGATGAGGTATGACTTATCATTAATCCATGTGAATGAATTAGGTTGTTATAGGTTAGTGTCCTATTTATTCATGTGAGGATCTTAATATTCATATTGTATAGATTTATGTCATAAGTGTGTTATTATCCTATAATAATCATATTACACTAAACAAATATATAATCATAATGTTAATGATTATTCTGAAAACCTTAGTGAATTTTGCATGTTCCCATGGGCAACCCAAAAGCCCAAATTGGACACGAATAAAAAAAAGTTCGACCTCACCTCTTTGATCAAAACCGTCAAAGAAAGCCCAGAAGGGGGTAGGAGCCCAGATCTGGAACGAATCAAAAGGGTTCGACCTCCAACTCTTCGATCCGAAAGGCCAAAGAAAGTCCAGAATGGACTAAGAGCCCTTATCGCGCACAAACAAAAAACGTTTAACCTCAACTTCTTTGACTAGAAAGGTCGGGAAAAATCCAGAGAAAATTAAAACCAAGGGAAGTCCTTGATGTTGATCATCAAATACGACGTCAAAAACTTATATGGTATGCAGACAAAAACACCCCTTAGAAAGAATTTGATCTCCTAATTGGCCTATCTTTGACTTAGTCAACTAAGCCCATAAAGAATAAGATCCAACTAGGGAAGAAATCCACCCAAGAGGTGAAGCCTCTTATAAAAGATAAGGGCACATTTTCTCACAAGGTCTGATCCCCTCATTTATTTCATCATCATAATTGTTTTGGGAGTCTCTCTCAAGAAACTCTTCTCCCGCATTTACTGGCTTGAGCGTTAGAGTGAATTTTCGAGATCAACACCTCGAACCCTCGATTAACGATGTTTGTCGTTTAAATGGTGTAATCGGGGAACAAATACCTCCAGATCGACCCTAAAAGTTCCACCTCGAATCCCCGAGTTCAACATGGAAGCTTGACCTCTGCTCAAAGACTTCAACTGACAAACATATTTTGTTTTATGTTTTCACTTTTTGTATATTGACTAACTAAATAGAATTTTTGGTTATGGATTTTTGTTTTTCAAATTGATGAAACGAAAGCAAAATGCAAAAAAATTACGAAAAATGGTATAAAAACGGTATAAAAAATGGATTTTAGTTTCGGGATTCATCTGAGTATATTATTTGAGATTTATTTTATAATAAATAATTTATGATATAAAATATTTTTGTTTTTCAATTTGGTTTTCTATTATTAGTAATTGATTATTTTATGTTCACAATTTTTAAAAACGGTACCAACTCCTAAGCCAGCGGCATCCTCACACCAAGAAAAAGGATCAACAACCAGCAACGAGGACTCAAAAAACAGAAAGCCAACCTGACAATGACAACTTTCATGTACTATATAGATTTTCACATTAAACAGTGGATTTACTTTCTAACATAGATATGAGCATGAGCAACAAGACAACAATAGTTCTATTTTCTTGATAAAACAACCACCACTTGGATTTTATCGGATGGACCACATGGCCATGCCAGGGAAGTTACTATTCAGTGGTTGAATTTTCATAGCACAGCCAGAGTTTTTCCATCTACTATATACTTATCACAGTATAGATAACAGGACAAAATGTTTTGACTCACAAAGCACCCAACCCATGTCTTTTGTCTACGTAGAGACATGCTGCCATACTATTTGTCACATATATATTCGTTAGCAACACTGTATGTAATATAAATACTTGTTGTCATGTGTCTGTACCTGAATATCTTTTATGATAATTCCATATTGATTTAGAAGAGGAAATGTGAAGAAGCTCATAGCAAGAATATATTGAAATAACGATAATACATAATAAAAGATAAAAATCATTTGTACTGTAACAACAACAATGAATCACATGTCACTTTTCCTTTTCTCAATTGATATTATGTAGTTAATTCCACCGATTACAACGAAGGATCAATTTCTTGAGTTAGGCTAATTCAGTATTCATGAACATAAGAGCAAGAACAACCTTAAAGGTTCAAAACCAAAGCCATATGCATACATAAAAGAACATATCAAATGAGGAATTGCACAAAGGAGAAACTTTACTCGAAAGGGCAAAAAGAATGATCACACATTGATTCATTTCAGCGTCTTCATGGTTTGCAAATTACCACAAAGCAAGGAAGCAAAGCTCTTGGATTGAGCAAATACAGCTCCTCAATATTTGAATGAAGTCCTACTTTCCCAGCTAGTGAATCAAACCCAGTTTGTCCAGTCAATTCTTGTACATTCTCAAGAGGCTTATGAACCCGTCCTGCGATAACTCGACATACAATCAACGCTTTCCTCATGGATGCATCGTCTTTCGGGATCTCAATGCTTTCGAAAGCTCTTACACTTGTAGAAGTCGTGAAGACTCCTATGCGACCCTTGACTTCTTTCTTCGTCGTGAACCCGTGTCTAAGGATCCGACAAGCTGAACATCTTTCCGAGGCACAAAGGCTAGAGGCGCCGTTGAGGCCAAGGGAGCACGCGACTGTTGTGCCGTGGAACCTCAGCAGCTCGTTTCCATCAGCAAGACATCTAGGGTGCTTCTTGGGAAGTTTGCTGGCTTTGATCTTCACCATTTCTCTGTGTTCTTCGAATCGAGCTATCGTTTTTTGCATGTTGTGAACTTTTAGCACTCTTTCTATCCTCCCACAGTGATTCTCCGACTTCAGCCAGCTTGTCCGACATATTATCTCCACGATTTTCCTCGACGAGTCGCCTTCCACCAGCTCTGTCACTGCACGAAAGAGATGCTCATTTTGATTGTAACTTGAAGAAATTTCAGTTTAAGTTTGAATAGAAGTCTATGTTCTTATGCCAAAGACCTAGCAATATCGGCAGAGGGTCATGCTACTAGATAACAGATTCGATATATCAAAGTTATATTATATGGAACAGGATATAACTAATAGAAGAAACAGCAACATAATCCACTAATTGATTGCAAAAAATGAAAAAAGAAAAAGAAAAAGAAAGCTAAATCACATTGAAATCTATTCATAGCTCAAACAAAATCAATGCTCAAGAAAAGGTAAAAAGGACCGTGATCCCCACCAAAAGTGAGATCAAGCAGGGGGTTGAAAGCCAATGAAAACAAATTTTCAGTTTTCACACAGCAGAGAACACAAAACATGGTTGATGGTTCATCAACAACAACTTAGATACTCGTGCGGACAACAGAGAGACTGTTTTCATCAACAACAATGAATTCAAAAAAGTGAGCAAGATCTAGGGGATCCATTACCAGCATGCTTGGAGAGGTGATGAGCTTCAAGTCCCTCCCACTTATTGAACTGCTCTCCACATTTATGGCACGTAACACAGCCAGCTGAGCCATTGGAGTCATTCATATTCACCTCAAGACCTGTTCCCCTATGCTTTGAACTCATACCACCCAAAACATGAGATTTCACTCCAAGACTTGATGACTTCCTTGGTGGAGTTGATGCTGATGTTGTTGTCCTATAAGAGGGACTGTGATAGTTCATTGTAGGGTAAGGCCCTGGTGCTCCAGGCCTCAAAGTCCCAACAAATGGTGAACCAACACCAACACCACCACCCCCATCGCCGCCGCCGCCGCCGCCGCCGCCAACACCATTGTTACAACCATTCCCATCAGGGTAACCTCCAAACCCAGTGATCTTGAGCTCACACCTAGAGTTGCTCAAGATGACTTCATGGACCAAAGGGTTCATGAATTCATTGCTCCCAATTGATCTTGGGCTACAATTACTTGGTGGTCTCTCAATGTGCCTTTTGCTCCCATGAATCACATCCTTGAGATTAGCAATGGATCTTGAGCAACCTGACCTTGCTGCCTTTGTGGTCAAGATTGTCATCCCTCCTCCCATTTGCTGCTTCCTTGATGACGACGACGACGACGACGACTTTGGATCATGTACATCTGATGGCTCAGATTTACAGTGTAGTGATTTCTTCAGTGAGAACCAAACTGTTGATTTGTTGCTCTTCTTGCTCCTCCCTTTCCCTCCTCCATCCATTTTCACCCACTTGAGCAAATGGCCTCAAAATCAAATTTCATGAGAGAAATTGTAATCACATACTTTGCTTCGAATTTTTATTTTATTTTATTTTTCTGCCCACAAGTTGTAGCTCAAAAGGGTGACTCCATTTATGGTAAAAATTTCACGTTTTGGGTAATTTCTGATTCTGTTACACAAAAAGTGACTGAGAAACAACCATTGGAATAGAACCCATAATCAATGGCAACAACAGAATGACTCAGAGAGATGAAATATTGAACTAAACTCTATGGGTAACAAATCTGTGACAATGTGTTCTATGAAGATGTGTGAGTGGGTGTAATCTCGAGTTTCTCACATGGGTTTCGTAGAAGAAAAATGGCGATGAAGAAATGAAACAGCTGACGTGAGGAGGTTTGCCTTGGATGCGTAAAGAAATGGGATGAGAAGCGAGAGGTCTGTGTAAATGTGTAATCTTTTGAATACGGGGAAGTGCATATTTAAGAGGTTTGGTGGCACTATAAATGCAGTAGAGTGATTAACTGTGAGAAATTTATCATAGAATATTAGCAGGGTCATTCATTGGGTTTTCTGACAAATGTTTATACGCTCAGGTCTGTGGGACGTGTGTGAAAATATTTGTTCAACATCAAATCTCAATATTGGAAGAAATCAAACCATTGGACTAACTGAATGCCGATATGAGAGGGACTGATTTGTTATTTTATAGGTATAATTTTTTACGAAATTATTTTTTTTTAATTTTTTTTAATAAGATTTAATTTTTTTTTTTGTAAATTTTTTTAATACGAAACAGAAAACAAAATACAACACCAACAACACCAAAGATCAATCGCTGAGGATCTGCATCCATTTATGTATTTTTAAAACTTTTAAAACATAATCAGATAATTTTTTTAATTTAAATTAAAGAATCTTTATGCAAATAATGCTCTACTTTTTGATTGAAAATTGAACGATTGAGAATATCAAATTAAATTCAACTATTTGACAAAAAAAATCCTAAAATACAAATATTAAACGAAAGGTAAACAATTCTTCAACAGTTCAACGATCGAGATTAAATACTAAGAATATTAAATTTAATTTAACTATAATAAAAATTCGTAACAATCATATGCACAAAATGTTTATGAAACAAAAACTATTCACAACTATATTTAAACTAAACTAATTAATAATCAATCAATTTATTAAACCATTTAACGAAAATGATATCTATTTCAGGCAAGAATTCTTTTATCTAAATAATTCTATTTTATTTTATATACTCATAACGAAAGTTTTGTCTTTCACTTTTATTCAATAATCGATTTTGGACAATTTAATATAATCAATGCGTAGAAATAGTAATATATATCTTAAAGCCTTAGCTCAATTTTAAAAACTGAAAATGTTTAAAAATGTTATCAAATTTTATTCATAACATAATATATGATTTGAATAAGGTTATATTGATTGAATCAAATAATTAATAAATTTCAAAATCTTTTATATGATATGAATACAATAACGTTAATACAAATTTTTTTATCATGATCTTTAATCATGCAACTCATGAGTTAGTATTACAATACTAGTATAATTCTAAATTAACCTCAAAAGCTTCAACTCTAATTCGGGTTGCAAAGTGAAAACATCAATTGAAGATAATCAACAATTAATCAAGTCAAATAGGGAGCATAGAACAAAGGTCTCAATTATATTCTGGAGTGTCAGTACCACAGAAAAATAAAATAAGAACTAAGTAATGTTGGTAGTCCTTAAAAAGGAAAAAGAAAAAAAAAAGGAAGGAAAATGTTGGTAGTGACTTGGTTATCTAAAATGGCCTTCGATTTCACAACAAAAAGTTTTAGGCCCGTTCGTAAACAATATAAGTTGGTCAACATGACATGTTTTAAGCCCAAAGTTATATTTGCTTGTTTGGTAAAACCAAAAAATTACTGCTTTAAGCAGAAAAAACGCAGAAAGTGAAAAATCCATGGGAGTAAGTTAACTATTGAACGTGTCTTTCCTTCTCATCGTCGGTAAAAAAATATGACAGTTTGTTTCCACTGTGAACATCAAATCAATATTTTATGTTTTTCACCTTGATAAACTACAACAATTATAATAAAAAATATATTTCTTTTGGATAAAATGAGTTTAAAAATAATTTATAACACCAAATACAACTTTGACTTATTTTCAATTTAAGTAGTTTTTTACCAAACACCATCTCCTTATTAAAAAATGATAGTAAGTCACAGATTATGACTTTCAACCATAAACAATGAAGAGAATTTATTTTCAGCTTTAACAAACAAACAGGCCCTTAGTAATGAAAGTTCACCGGCAAGAAAATTTTCCGTATCCAATTGCACAACTGAAGGAAAAAAGGAAAAAGAAAAACATAAAATCCTCCTTTAAACTTGAAAAATATACAAATGAATCCCTTATCAATTTTTTAGATAATATTTCGGGTCATAATATTCGATTTCGTTTAAAGTTATCGAAGAATATGATGATGAGACTCTTATGAACTTCATTTAATGGGATTTTACGTCAAAATAATGCGGTTTTTTGACAATAGAAAATTATGTACTTATTTTTTAACTTAAAAGGGATCATGTGTCACGACTCAATACTTCAAAAGGTTAAATGTTTTTTCTCTAAGGAAAAAATGCTCGCACAATTACATAGTACTATGATATCATAAACATGAGTCTTAGACTCTCATATGGAATGAGATCCACGACGGTTGGTTTTCCAATAACACCGATGTAGTTGGGATCTGAACCGTTGGATCTTCGATACATCGATTCAGATTTTTTTTTGATGATATAGGATTTATTTTTATTTTTTATTGTATTTTTATGAGTGACAGGCGAGGATCCAAGTCCTACATAAATACCCTATTATGCCATGGCATCATGCTACTTGTCGTTTTGTGTACTTGATCTGTGCACTGTACGGTAAACAATTATAATATAAAATAATAGTATTGAATCAAATGAATAAACTAAATTAAATATAATTGTTTCTATTTTAATTCATTGATTATCTAATGCAATCAACAAATAATTTGGATAAAGATTTGACCAAAAAAAAGATTCATTATAATCATTGATTTATAAAATAAATAGAGTTGTTATCTAATATGAATCGTTGTGTTAAGATGATTTAGAGAATAATACAATATATGATAGTTAATTCTTGTGTATTTATCATCAACAGATCATTTTTTGGGAACTTATTTTCCAAAAAATGACCCATAATTTTTTAATTAACATTTGGTTTTCAATAAAAAAAACAATCAAATCATTTCATATTAATTATCGTGAATCCCAATCATATCTTTCCTTTTCATTTTTTATTTCAATAATGGATTATATCTTCTCGGACCATTTCCTTTGTGAACGTCAATAGAGATCATAAAACACCAATAAACAAAAGATGGAGACATGATCTGTCGTCCCAAAATGTAGAAACTTCATTCATCAGGACAAACTGCGGAGACAACAACAACGTGCGTTGAAGAAGCAGCCTAGGAAGCAAGCAGAGCCGCTCTTTTCGTGTTTGATTTCAGCATCGAAGAGCAGGACGAGATACCAGGAAAAGCAATTGGACATATCCAATTATTCCGTGTTTGACATATTGTCGGTTTCAATGGACGCATTGTTATCTCCGATGGGGGACTGTCGACGGGTGTACTATCGCCTCTGATGACAGATGTACAATTGATCCCGGCTATGTACTTTCAGTCCCAATGGACGCATTGTTGACTCCGACGACGGATGCATTGTCGACTCCGGCACGACGACGGTAATGGAATGACGATAGATACATTATTGGTGACGATGACAAAAGGATGACGAAAGAGTTGTCCGAAAGTTAGGATTTTTTGTCAACAATGGACGTATTATTGGAAGATCTATTGGTGACGACGGTGTCTGATGATGGCGAGAGTTGTCCAAGAGTTAGGATTTATAGTCAACGATGGATACAGTGTTGGGAGTACTGTTGATGACGACGACAACGGGATGACAACGAGAGTAATCGTAAAATTAGATTAAAGTTTTATTGTATTTTCTCATTTTTTGTTTAATACACACAGTTTGACTCATTTGCAACCCTAATTACTCTAAGATTACAACCTATGCAGTTGAACCTCAACTTATGGTTGTAACCTATTTCCACAAATCTTACTCTAAACCTGCTATAATCCCCTAGCCGTACTCTTAATTAGCTACATATCCTAACATGGGATTGGTGTTAATTTTCAGAGGATACTTAAGAGGGAGAGGGGGAGAAGGTAAAATCGATTATGGGCATGAGCCTTGACAGTTTTTGGTGTATGTTATCGCAGACATGTTGCATTAATCCCCACTTAATGTAGATAAAATGAGCACAAATCGATCCCACAGAGAGATGGAGTGTTTAAGTTAATAGTGATCTATTACGATTTATTAAGTACTTAACCTAAAACTAATAGATGTGGGGGGTTTTGTAATTAAATTATAAATTACTTAATTCTGATGACTTAAACTAAAGAAATTAAGTAACTAAATTGGTCGCTAAGAAATATTTAACGAAGTTGTAAACTATTGCAAATAAATATAGGGAGGATTCTCATAAATTCATTCAGTTTAAGGAATAATCATTGGAACAAAAGATAATGAATATTATAGATTTTTATATGAATGCTTTGGTTGTAATAAAGAGGATACCTTTAATTACATTTTCTAGAGTTCTAATTGTCAAGATAGTTTAAATATTTAAAACTAATCATCTATCATATATATCATAATAGCATGAATACATAAAAATATATAATTGAATCAAATAAGAAACACATCAAACATGAATTAATGGCAAGATAGGTTGGGTTACTCATTCATATGTCAAGAGATCCTAACTAAACTATAGCAAGATAGTTTGAATTATTAACTAGATCAACCTATAAAAACATCTAAGTGATCAATTTAGAGGCATTCATAAACTAACCATGTTATAATCAATGTATAAAGTCATTTAGGTGGTCAATCTAAGTGAAGTCATACATCAAATATGTTAAAGTTTCAATCTTTGACATCATTCATGTAAAATAAATTAAATAATAAAGAAATAAAATACATTTCATAATCCCTTCGCTTCGTGTCACTATGAAAACTCCCTACTAACTGATCTATTTGGACATGATATTGGAAAGCAACACTGACAATGGACATACATGCAAAGATAACCATCATAATCAACATAGATTGAATCCAATGAATAAAGTGCATAAATAATCAATGAAAGTACTTACAAGCCAATTAAAAAGGATTTCAAACTATAATCCGGAAGCTGTAAACTAGGAAAATCCAATCCGAGTAACACGAATAAAGAATAAAAGTGTTTGATATGTACGTAATCTAAAACCTAAAATGACGGATAAAATTTGATAAGATCTGATAGCTAACTGTATCTATTATTGAAAACGAGTACCACATGATGTATCTATAGAAAAATATCAAAGCTCTAGGAAATTTGAATAAAATCGTGTGAAAATCTCAAAAAATATCATGCGATTAAGTCGCGTCATGATTATGACAGGCCTGGTCATGATCGCTGATTCGTTCTGGATCATTTTTGGGCATCGTCACGCTTGTGACCAACATAGTCACGGTTGTGACCATCGTGAAAATCTTTTTTGTCATGTTTTCTTCAATTGTAACGATCGTGATGGGGCCTGAAATGATCGTGATCACTTCCAAAAACACCGAAATGATTTCAAATCGATTCGAAACAAACACAAACGTCTTCATATGCATTAAGAATATTTTCGTAACTCAAAACATCATCAAAAACTTTTTCAAAATCTTCATCAGCACTTCAAACCATGTAGCATCATTTTCATAAAACGCTAAAACCTCTTTTCACACGGGTACATCTGCATTAAAATCATACAAAAACAGTATCGACGTCCAAGACAAAAAACTACACTAAACCATAAAAGAACATAACTTTAAACATACTAAACAAAAAAGAATTAACTTAAAAAATTATAAGTATATTCATGCTCATGAGTTTTGATACCATAAGTAGTGAACAAGATTGAAAGTGTTTGTGTTGCATTTGCATTGATTTCATGAAAGAAATGCTTATGGGATAAGAGTACCCAAGTTTATCCTGGTTACGATCCTTGTAAAATAGACAATGCACAATTCTAGGAGATACATGCCATACGTGTTGGAGACTAAACTTGGCATAATTATTCTAGCCGTTGGCAATATTGATTGTTGCCTTAATAATCAATGTGATGACTACTAGACTCTCATCGATTTGGACCTGTGCATCATTTGCATAATTGCATCACACAAACTCCGAAATCAAATACGATGTAGAAGTTCTCACAGAATAAGTAATTTATTCAATTACTCAACGAAACATTAAGGATTAAGTGATTGATGGAAAATCCAAGTTCCCGAAATCAGATGTAAATAGCTAATTTAGGATAGAACTAAGCGATTCTCACATCCTACAATAGTTAGTACGTTGATCCATGATACAACAAAGAGGGTGATGATCAAAACACTTCAAGTACTCTTCTTGAACTTGATTTCTCTTAACGTTCTCCCTTTACTTTTCTTCTAAACTCTGATGGATAGGATTAGAATGCGATGGGAAAAAAGAGAGAACTAAAGCCCCTATATTTATAAACAAGGGTAATTAAGTAGTAACTTCACATAACTACCATAATCATTATATTTTTCATGATTATCCTTATATGGTCCATCAACATTTGATATAATAAAGGCCACATCATATAATTAACCATAAAACGTAACTTATACTCCCCCATCTTTAAAAAAAAAAAAGAAAAACCAAAAAAAACCAAGGGTCATGCACGGATATTAATGTAAGAATTGAATTTAGTGCAAAATAACTCCCCTTGCTCTTGTAAATAAGTCGGAGAAAAAAAGAAAAAGAAAAATGATAGTTTGATTTGATGAAGTGATATAAATTAAATAATAAAAATATATCGTTTCATATAATGCAATACTTGTGTTTTCGGATTGTTCCAAAATAAATATAATGTTTTCGTTTTAGGAAAGTTTTTTAATATTAAAAATATCAAATCGTTAAAGTACACTCTACTAACTTCTCTATTAATTGTTACAGTAAACCCTATTACCACTAAAAAAATACTCTTTCTTAATCAAAATTTATACCAATTCAATACTCACATAAAATCCCGTGTCGAGTCAATTATTGTATTTAATTTGGGACGGAGGGGGTATGATAAAGTTTAATCCCAAAGGTTTCCTTTTATGATATGATCATAATTTTTATAGAACGAATCAATTTTTTAAAAAATTACATAACTTTTTTAATATGGTTGAAGTACTCCTAATTATCAAGTTTAAATCATGGGCTTAGGAAATATATGTCATAACATAGATATGTCTAATAAAAAATGAATGAGATTAAAACAACACTAATTAAGGATTGAGATTATAATATTATTTTTAATTTTAATGATTCATTTTTAATATTTTGATTTTACTTATTTATTTTTTATTAAATATATTTATATTACGATACACACTTTTTCTTTTTCTTAATATGGATCAAATAATGAAAATATTTAATGAAAGCATGAAAGGTGGAAGATATCAATTCCCATCCTTATTTCCCATGAGACAAATGAGACAACACAGGAAGCGAACCCAAAATCAAGGTTGACTGACCTCTCCTATCAAATGCCGACATCACATAGCATCACCCCATTCATCCCCACAGATATCTATCCACCTTATTCCTCACATGCTTATAATATCTATCCTCAAAGTCCTTTCCTCCTCTTCGTCATCAGCCTCTCAAACCCCAGAACTCATCACCGAATCCAATTCTCCAGCGAAATTTCCGATACCCGATTTTCCAAATCCGTCGCCGTCGTTGTCCGCGTTTGATCAGGTAAGCTGGTGCATCAAAGAAAGAATTGTTTTTTGCTTTCCTGTACCTCGTTGTGGGATTGCTTTTTTTTTTTTCCTCCCCTTTCTTGTGTTTTGTTGGTGGATGGATTGATAAGATAGGGTTTTCGATTGGTTGGGCTGTGGATTTGTGATAGGTGTTTTTTTTTTTTTGGCTAAGTTTTCCTTTTTTTTTTTTTTTTTTTTTTTTTTTGGGGGAGTGTAAGATCATGGAGAACGTGAGAGATTCGTGAATTGAAACTTGAAAGCTTGAATCAATGGTAGTTAATAGTTCTATGCATTTTGGACAAGGGTAGATGAATTTGGCCTGTGCTGTCGGTTACAATTAGGGTGAGAGAGGAGAGACTGATTGATGTGGAGAGTCTGGGAACATAGAAGAAACTCGTTGTCATCACGACGACGATAATCCTGTTTGCGAAAAGAATAGTTTACTAGACTAGAGAAGGTTAGACTCATACCGGTTACGAATAGAAACAACTGTAGGCATTTGGTTTGTATAGGCATAGCGAATCATTCGGCGTGTAATGCCTCCTAGATGTGCGAGCTCAATTAGTGACCTTGGTATACTGAATGAGCATTTATAGATATGAACCTTGAGACTCAATGTTGAATCTGTCACACATCTCGACGTTTGTTGATGTTGTCAACCATTTAAGTCCAAGGCGATTCAATGTAATGGCAAAAGGGTTTTGCTTTGTCGATGAAACTTTAGCTGTTTCGCGATGCTTTATACTTGGAACTTGAAAGCCCTTGCTTATCGCTAGGAAAAAGAGTTGACGTTTAAGGACAGCTTACTGCAACTCGTAGGTCTACCAAGATAGTCATTGTGACTTGTTCAGGTGTCGCTTGCCATCTGAATAATGTAATAAACGTTTATTCTTGCTTTGATGCTTTGCTCATACCAATTTCAACACTTATTCTGCAGTGGTGACTTCATCACCTTTTGCCTTTCTGCATCTTGGTGCAAAATGTGAAGTCTCATAGAGTGACAGCTTTTGGAACTTTCCTTATCATTCCGTACTAACTATTTGACCGTACTAAACAAGACAAGTAGATAAAATTCACCACATTTTATCATGTTGGTTTCATTTCATTAAGCATGCTATGTCATTTACGTTGTATTCTCTTTATACTCATTGTTTGTTTGGTCCTTGTGATTACAGCTGGTATGGGTATGTGGCGGAACTTGCCAGGATTACTCCAGGGATTTGGGAGATTCAGCAAACTTTCCTACCCGGTATGTTGACTAGAGTGTATATTCTCAGAAATGCCATGTCTTGAGACACCTGAGCTGAGCTGTGTTGGCTTTTTCCCAACAGAACATGAGTTTGAATTTAAGTAGACAAGCTAAGGTTAGCAGTGTGTTGACTCAACATGTATTCTCCTTTCATCTTATGTATAAATAGTGAACAGTTAGCACCAAATAGGGAGAGGATATTACGGAAGCTTCTGTCGTCTCTTTTTACTTTCACTTCTTGTATTTGGTTCACATCTCGACTACAAAAGGATCTACCTATGTCTCTTTTCTTTTGTATTCTTTTTCCATTTTTTCTATTCCAACGCCTCCGCTTCTACAGTCCTCTCTGTGCCAATATTTGCAAATTTCAGCTAAATTTTTTTTTTCTGCTAGTTATCTATTTTGTAGTTATGTTGTTGCTTACACGTGAATTTTAATGCAACAGGCTAACTGTGGAAATAAAGCGAAAGTCCTTAGGGACTACTATCGGGGAACGGCATATGGCTTTGCGAATCGCACCCTTGCAAACTCCTGCTCCCCAATGTTGGAAGATGCAATAAAGGTTGATCAGAACTCTGACATGTTGGTCGATTCCTTTGGTAGACGTCATACTTATTTGAGAATCGCCTTGACAGAACGCTGCAATCTGAGATGTCAATACTGCATGCCAGCTGATGGAGTGGAGCTCACACCTAGCCCACAACTTCTCTCAAGACAAGAGATCGTACACTTGGCAGATCTTTTTGTTCGGTCTGGGGTGAGTAAAATACGGCTAACTGGTGGGGAGCCGACTCTTAGGAAAGATATTGTAGAAATATGCTCGGAGTTGTCTGAGCTTAGAGGATTGAAGACGCTGGCCATGACTACTAATGGGATTGCTCTTGCTAGAAAACTTCCTAAGTTGAAGGAAAGCGGCC
>JAOVYX010004439.1:0-10233 GCA_035668315.1 Drosera spatulata
TGACAATACTTTGAACCTCGATAAAAGATGAACAGAGTTCTGCCATTTTCCATTAACATACAAATCCCATGTTAGTTACAATTTTAAACTACATGTCGGAAATAAAACGACTAGCAGTAAGCATGCCTCCCAAAGATACAGGGGCTGAATGATAAGCCCCACTTTGCTAGGGGCAACACGCCTTTTCTTATAAGCATGGATTGGAGCTGATCTTCAAGTCTTATAAACAAACATTTGTACTTTTATATGTAACTCACCAAAGCACTAATTTCAAAGACCACGATCAATTTTGACTTATAAAGTATCTGTCATACACATTTACAAGCAATCAATCTAAGGCCAGCAAGATGGTCCTTACATTAAGTCCATCTCCAAACTTTTGATTTATAGATCATACTGGTGCCCAACACAAAGCAAAGATGAGAAGTCCAGGACGTGGTCTTCAATAAATAGAAATGATTGGGTGTGGAAGATCATTACCGGCTCCATGAAGTGCCTTTCAGCACAATGTGAAGTTGATTAGAACATGTATACTGTTGTTTTTTTTTTAATAAAGAAAAACCAAAACCCAGAAAAAGCCATAATTTTAATTCACATGGAGCGATGGACCTTTTGTAGATGACAAATGAGTAGAGAACATCCCGGTTTCATAAGAATATAAATCCACAGCCCCGATGAATTCAGCATACCTAGGCCTCTGGCTGCTTTCTTTTCCTCAGTAGGATCATTAAGATTCTGTGCCAGCTGAAGAGCTTCCTTGAACTCTTCAAATGCCTTCTCGGGATTCTGATTCCTCAGGTAGTTTTTGCCGCTTTTCAATCGGGAAATCAGCTTATGTTTCCTTGGATCAACAATCACTTCACTCTCACTGATTCGTGCACTAAGCTACAGAGATGGAGGTGTACGTCGAGACTCACAAGAAGTTCGACGCCCCAAGCGTGGTGGAGACGATACAGACGGAGAAGTCGCTGGTGGATATTCCTCTTCTTGATGAGACGGCGACTCAATTTAGATTAAATTTAAGCTTGTTTTTGTCTTTACTAAATATTGAATTTCAACCATTTCTTACTTATTTTTAAATGCATTACATTTATTTATTAACAATGATGTTGTATTGTAGGATACATTTTATGAGAGATTCAGCCAGATGCCTGAGTCCCAAGTGAATGAGAGCACGGATCCCGAGGATGCGCAACAGCAGCTTGCGGCTGCCACATCCAAGGCCTATCTCGAGGTTGCTGGCACGACGAAGGGAAGGGTGTACGGTCTTGGTTCTGCAGCGACTCAGTACTATCCTAAGTCCGTGCTCAGCCAGGCATCCAGGACGACATCTTTCCTATCTTATCAGACTGTACCGGAGGATTATTATCGTCTACAAGAAGAAGTCGTCAAGCTCAGAGACACCGTCGTCACACAACAACAGGAACTACGACGACAGATGGCACTTCTCTTCGCCAAGATGGGGATGGATCCTTCAGCGACTTGCCAGGCACAGGCTGGGATCCCTTTGCCTCGATTTCCTCCTCCACCAGACGACGATGCAAGCCCTCCCGAGCAATAAGATATAGGATTATCAGGACTTTGAACATAGACTTTTATCGAACAAACTATATTATGATTTCAAAACATTGTAATAGAATCCATTTTTAGTTTGATTGTAATTTAATACAGGGATTTTTCTACAGTTTCTGTATTTTTTATATATTTTTTTAAATCAAATAAAATTTAGCGACTGATTCCGTCGCTAAATAATATCTAAATTGAAGAAAAATTATGAATTTAGCGATGGAATCCGTCGCTAGACTATAACTGAATAAATTGAAATTATGTACTTAGTGACGGAATCTGTCGCTAACTTTTTTAAAAAAATTTAAAATATTAGCGACGTATTCCGTCTCTAAAAATAAACGTTCATTTTCTTTTTCCAATTTTTGAATTTAACAGATTAGCGACGGATTCCGTCGCTAAATATTTTTGAAAAAATATTAACCTTAGCGACGAATTCCGTCGCTAACTAAGGCCATTTTAATTATTTTTTATATTTTTAAATAATTAAACATCTAGCGACGGATCCGTCGCAAAGTTTTTGCACTATGGCCACGGATCCGTCGCAATTTTAGGTTTAGCGACGAGGCTTTTAGTGACGGAATAATCCGTCGCTAAATCCGTCGTAAATATATGTTAGCGACGGATTTCGTTCAGTTAACGACAGATTTATTCCGTCGCTAAATAGTTGTTTTTTTTTATAACACCACCAAGAATCTCACCAACATTGTCCTTAAAATCCAAACTCATCGCCACCACAAACACTCGGGTTCTCGAGCATCGACACACTAGGAGAGAAACAAAGGAAGAAGGAGAAGAAGGAGAAGAGAGAGGCAGATGTTGGTATCGGTGTTGTTTAAGTGATGGTTGTGGGTGACAAGATGTCGGTGGCCAATTGGAAATTTTCAGATCATTTAATCTCCACCATTCATTAATCCGTAACAACACATAATGATAGCATCATATTTTCTTTGTCCTATTTATGATGGGGAAAGGGAATTTCCTGCTAGCATCACACAAGTTTATGTGATGGTAGAAGCCAATTAAAATTGATCCAACGATTGTGATTTTCATCATGGAAAATGAAAGGGATAAGATTTGAAGAGGTTTCATTGGGACAAAATTGGGGAAAATCAAACAGTTTCAGGAACCCAATCGTCGAATCATCGTTGGAGAATTGTAGGAAACTACTACGAAGTCTTCCGACATGTCTATTGTTTCAAACAAACCATCTACAAGGTCAAAGTCCACCGCGAGGAGAAAATCAAGATGCACAGCCTATCGATTTCGATTATAAAGTTGAAGCAAATACGGATGAGAAATTGAATGTCCATCTGAGTTCTCATCGGTATTCATATAATAAAGCCCCATATGAATTCATTTTCTTACCCAAATCTCAAATGAATCTTTTAAATACTCATTTGAGATGGACCAAAATTTATTAGGATCATTAATTGCTCTTCTACGACTTCATTTCTATTCGAAATTAATGGGTTCGACGTAATGATGAAGATGTAGGTTTCTCTTATGATTTGCAAAATGGTCGCAACCATCACCCATGTTTCTTCTTCCATTTATTTAAATTTTAATGAATTCTTATTAAATCATATCCCTCCATTTTTCATGACTAATTGACAATCGTTGGATCTATTTTAATTGGTTCCTAGCATCACAAATATTAATTATCTCAACACCCTTCTTGGGCTGGAGACTTGGACTGTGCTTCATAACAAATATTTGGGATATCAGGATTGGACACATGACCTCGTTCACACCTTCTTCATATGTTGAACAAATATTTAATCATATGTTGTCACACTAGAATAAGCCTCAACCTTGGAGCGGAAAACATAGTATTCTTCACATCCTCGGTCATTTATGGTCCATCTGAACAAGTTAGGCAAAAGGACAAAAAAGCATAATCCTGATCTTCCCAGGGAGCAAATTGGTCATCATTTATAAAAAACAAAGTGACTGAAAATTAATATTGAAGGATTAATCCAGTCGATAATTCATGTCGAACGGAAGAACAGAAGTCGGAAGGAGCAACATTACCAATGCAGACTTGTCAGACAGGACAGAATCAGCTACTTCTCTTGCATTCCATGTGCTCTTGTCCGGTGACTTCAAGAACTGTGAATTAGGAGGGCCTACCTGTAGAAGCATAAAAAAAGCTCAACATGGGAAAGAAATATAAGGATATACGACCAAATGTAATATTATCTCTTAGTTATCATCGTAATCGAAATGATGATGTTGTCAATAAGGTCAATGCGCTCAGAGACAATACACAGTCGTGCATCAGCTGTTTCAAATACAAACTACACATGGTCAGTTGCAACATATGGTACACACTACAGGCACACGGTGATGAAGTTCCAGGATGATCGTAACTTTTCAAGCTTTTAGGCTTGGCAATGTAATATCAGGCTAGGAAAAGGCATGGAATCAAACAGAGTAAGATAAAGTGAACTTACATGACAGAGGTGCTACAGAGGAATACCCTTCTGGTTTTCTTGATTCCACCCTTCAAATAGATGAAAGGGTCAGGGTCTTACATAGGCAACAAATAGTGATTTTCAAGCATTTGTTTTAATTAGAATATTAGAGGAGATAATTAATGGAATCAATTTATGTTCATGTCCTGCAACGCAACTATTTTTAAGAAGTTAGGTTGAAGAATATCACTTATGTTAGAAATGATTACATATGATTCCATGCAGAAGTTGCTCAAAACTGGTCAGATATTTATGATGTGTTCAAACGTGGTAAAGATGGATCAAAAAGTTACTTGACTTCAAATATTTCAATGCGTACGAATACAAGGTTAGTAAACAGTAAAGTTTTGATGCTTACAAAATGCAACTCTCAATCAAAATGCCAAGATTCGCACGATGCAACTTATATACCTTTTTTTTCTACCACTTCCTTACAACTCAATACGAGTAGTTTGTGTATGACATGATCTTAATCAAACCGTAACTATTGCTCCTTGCTGCCTATCAGTTACATCTCACGCGAAGGTTTCCAACAAGAATCATGGCCTAAGGGTCAAATTGTTAAGCAAGTTCTTCTATTCATCTATATAAAACTAGAAGCTTTGCATTCAAAGGCACAGGAATGACAATCTACATACCATTTAAAGACAAACTTTTCTGAAGGCCGTTCCACCGGGTATAAATAAGTATATGCATTTATCACATCTATCAATTCAGCCATTTTGAGATCCTCCTCTGCTTTACATCCTGCAAAGAATAGGCAAATTAAATCAGTATCTGGTGATAACTATTAATCACTCAATAGTTTCTTTTTCAATACCTTGAGACATGGCACACATATGTTTGCATATACAACCTACCAATTTCCAATAGTTAATAATGGGTTCACAGCAAAATTTCATACACTAAAAGATACTTGAAGACATTCTCCTAGGAAAGATGATCACGAGAGTCTCTTAGCCCTTTAGGTGACCAGGCCAAAATCTGTTTTCTGTGTCTTCAATTGTCTATCTTGAGACTCCTTCCTTTCATCTTCACCTAGCAACATGCTAGAATTTTATATCAAATATTAGCAACCAAAAAATACACATATCTAATCACTATACAACACCCAAGGTATCCACTGATGCGGTGAAGCCCCTTTTAAGTCCCTCGAACGACGGTGATCTGACCATCTTAGTCCACCTAGCTCTTTTCACAACATTGTCAAGTTAACCAATCAAGTTGTCAATGACATATAGCACTCAGAGTATCGTGAAGGTTGGTAAGCAACCGTTCCCTTAACCATGTATTTAAGGGTTTGAAACTTCTTGAGGATTGCGAAACACTAAAACACAATAAAACTGCATACATCAAGTCCTTCTCATTCGGTCACACTCTGTATTTGACGAGATTATCACAGTTGTTGCTTCTGCCTTTATGCATATGACTCCAGACCGGACCGCCAGTTGCGGTTCCAAAATCGACGGTTTCGACCGGTTCCGAAACCGACGGTTTCAAGTCGGTTCCGGTTTCAATGTCAGTTATGGTTCCGGTTTAAGTTAGTCACGGTTTCTTTACGTGTTTATATAAATTTTGTTCGTGAGATGCAAACCAAATAACTTTTTATTTAATGAAAAATATAACTAAAACATGATATAAGGTGAAAATAACAAGACATACGGATGAAAAAAATAAGGTATTTTAACTAAATAGATATAACAAAGAATGAATCATGAGTTAGGTAGATAAAAACATTAGGGGAAAATATTAAGACATTTAGGGAAAATACTCTGACGTTTTAGGAAAAAAAAATAGACGGTTTGGAACCGAACCGAACCGACGGTTTCGATTCCGGTTTATTTTTTTTGAAACCTAAACCGTACCAGCATATAACAGTTCGATTCCGATTTTCATCGATTTCAGTTCCACAACTGTTTCGGTTCTTGAATCGGCGGTTCGGTTCAATTCCGGTTCAAAATCGAACCGTGATCGAAAACCGAACCGTGGTCGAGTCTATATGACTCCACCCTTTTCATCCAATCAAACATAATGATTTCAATTCAAACATAGAACTCAAAAGGACAAGATAAAAACGAGCTATATTTGTTACCCTTCAAAGAGAAGAGAAAGGGGAGTGAAGAAGAGAGCCCAAAGAGCACCACATCCCTCCTACAAAACCCGATTTCCGAGACGGACGAGGAGGAGGAGGAGGAGAAGTTGATTGTGACCTATTTGCTGCATTTGATGGGAAAATGAGAGGCGAGGAGAAGCTTGGGAAGGAGCATTTTGGTGGTTTTGGGGTGATTGGTGGAGATGGGAGCAGAGCCTGAGAGAAACGCCATTGTTGCTATGGCCATTGGGCGAAGCTCTCCTCCTATGTTTCTCTTCTCAGCTCATCCACTGAGTTTTCCTCCAATTTTTTACTGCCACACTCCAACAAATATTTAGTAATTCCAACAAATATTAGTAATTCCAGCTGGACAAACTATAAATTATACTGTGTGAAATAACGGGCCGATTTCGTTGCTATCAACCAAGCTGATGTATACAGTATATATTGGTCTTAAAGTATAGTACTATCTCTTACTTTCGTCCCAATTTAATTACAACGCTTTGACACGTTACGGGATTTTATATATGTATTGAATTTGTATGGAATTTTGTGAAGAAAGATTTTTTTTTTTTTTTAGAGATAATGAGGCGTAAATAGTGTTTAAAGGGGAATGAGAATGGAGAAGGAAGGAGATGATGAAGTAATTTAATTATATTAATATAAATTTATTATTAAATAAGAAAAGAATGAAAATGTTATGCTTATATTGGGACTATCATAAAAAAATATTGTAATTAAATTAGAACGGAAAGTATTTGTTTGCTCTAATATTCTACAATTTGATAATTTTATAATGAAAGTATTATTGAATAACCTGACGTTGCAGCTAGTTGGTTACAAAGATTGCAACCCCATACATTATATAATCGATCTTCCAGACATATTTTATTCTGTGAGTATATAAGGATTAGTTATGGGATTTCGGAAGAAGTTTTAAAAGGATTCCATTTCACTAGAAATACAAGCCACTTGTGTTAATCCATGCATCACAAAATTTCCCAAGACATTATAATAGGTCGATAAAGGACCGAGACACTTCCATTAAAGGGAGATCAATAACCGTGTTACACTTAAGTCGTAGATATACGGCCCGTATATAACTCACATCAGCAACTGAAATCTCAGCCCGCCTCCAACCAGAGGCTAAACCAGACGACCCCTTGGAGCTATCGTCTTCCTATACTCAGTGAGAGAGAACCACAAACTAGAACCAAGAAGACCAACAGCATGCTATAATGAAAAAATCACTGGATCAGTAACTTCAATGAATCAGCATCATAAAACGATTTTCTTTCTTCCAACTCCATAAACGGTGGTGTATAATGAACCAAGTTACCAATACCAACACCATCACCACCTTTTACATCATTTCTGTATTTGCAACGTATTACGAAATACTAACTCAATCCAACTTTTCACAAAAAAGAGCCACAGGGGTCTCCACGAATTTCTGGTTTTCAGATCTTCCTCGTTTGAACCACATCATGCCACAGATATCGCGCTCAAGGCCAACTTCATGGTTGCCAATGACACCGTTAAACAAGCTTTTTCTTGAAAGCACAGGATAGTGGAAATTGATCTTTGATCGTTCTCCCTCCACATCCAAGATGGTCGAAAGGGGAGAGTTGTCGAGGAGCTGGGGATGCCAATCTGTACAAGCAAGGCTCCTTGTCCGTGCTGAACCTAATTTAAGCATGTCTTAAGCTGGCAGTTAATCCAGCCAATGGATTCAAAACAGTATCCCCAACATTGGTCTTGCAGAGTGGGCAAAGCGCGTTGATCTTCAGCCATTTGTCGACACATTCCTTGTGGAATAGATGGGAGCATGGCAACTCCCTCAGTTCGTCATTGTTAACATACTTTGCTAAGCAAATACAACAGAGCTGCAAATGCAAGAAGATAATGGTTATGCCAAATATATGCTCTACCTCTATACCATACAAACAATGAAAAAACAGATATGTGACCTAGGAAAACAATAACTAACTGCACAGTGCTTTACAATTCAGATACCAATAGATATAAATAATCGCAAGATAGCTAGAATGAAACTTCAAAACCACAATGATATGAGATAGGATTATCACTACAGAAAACTGACAATCAAGCGCCAAGGGCTCATGCTTACAAAGGGTATGGGAGTGAATTACGTGAGGAAATTTTGTCTGGCATAGCGAGAGACTGGGTATAAGAGACTCACAACCTTTATGAATGAGCTGTAATCTACAAATTAAGCCTGTCCCTCCCCTCGTTATTTTAAGACGAGGGGAATCTACGGCTAGCACTGATCCAACAGAGAGAATTTTTGCACATTCAATTTCCCAGTTTTTTTTTTTTTAAAGAAACATCAAATTGTATCACAATTCTAAATCTCAATCAGTGGATCACTGCTAGCGGCATCTACTGGCATATCACTTTAAGCTATAGGGAATAGCCACCATTTGCAACAAGGCCATCATTCCATAATGACCAGCAACCATAGTAAGGACTCGGGACATAAATTTCAGTCTCATAAAACTCTTACCGCGTCTTCCTCGGTTATGGCTCTCTCTTTCTCTGTTCCCATGGCCACATACCCAAATTCAGCAGCTCCTGCGCCATCACCGTTTCTGCTTTTTTTCAACTTAAACTTGTAGGTAGGGAGGGCATTTATCAACTCCGAAGTGGCTCCTCTGGTTTGATTTAGATCTTCTCGGAATCCCAAGACGGAAATAATACAAGGCAGGCAACAGCAAATCGTGGTACAAAGTATAAACGGCATAGCATATCCTATACAGCTGAAGACCAGGAATACTATGCATAACCTGACAAACAGCAATCAACACTTGACAAATGAGTTTCTTATTTACTCAAGGCATGAAGAGACAGCTGTCAGCTATTTATGCAGAATAAATGTTACCTGTACAAGTTTGGAGATTCAGTGGAGGAAGTGTGGCCGCCAAAGATCCAGACATTTCCAACCACAAACCAAATAGCAAAGAAGCAATCTAACCCCATCTTGAAGCATTCTACTAGGGCCTTGAGCCTGGTTCACATACAAAAAGTCAATACCAATATGAGGAGAGCTAAAATTAGTATCTTTTGCACTCTTTTTGGAAGATAATATCCTGTTTCGATGAGTCAAGGGAGACTGTAAAAACATAAGGAACTCTGAGCCCAAGAGGCGCTTAAATCGCAAACATAACCACAACCAAAAAGGTTGGAAGGACATGACAAGGAATTTCTGGTTTCTACCCTATCACTGTGAAATCAAATATAAATCCAAAGATGCCAAGAATTTAGCAGTCTATTCTATCACAGAAAGAAAACCTACCAAATTGGGGATTTTTATCCCGCCCCTACCCGGTCCCAAGTCCGGATAAAATGGTGAGGGTTGTGTGTTAGGTAGCCGACAACCAACACGTAAAAAATCTCGTTGGATCTCTCAACATGAATATGACGACTTGTGAAAATTTGTGCATGACAGATTGGAATGACGCTGTCGTATTCATTTAGCCGACCCCACTTGATGGGATAAAAGATTGATTTGTTGTTGTTGTTGTTTATTCTATCACAGAAAGAATGCAATAAGCACCTAACTCTTTTGCATAGGTTTAGCAGAAGAATTAGCAAGCATGTGATCTTGAGAATCTGAACACAACCAAATAAGATAATAAGGAATGAGATAAATCATCAAACTAACTCGGTGAGATTAGAAGTGAAAGTAAGGATCAGATCCTCATAAACATCTAGGCCGTAGCTTAGGCGTAAAACAAAAACAAGGTTTCCACCGAATAAATACGAACAGCAGGAAGTTTTACAAGGGAGTTTACACTGGAAAAGGGAGATCCATAAACAAAGACAACGCCTAGAGCGATTTTCAAGTAATTGTAAGATTTTGTCAGGAAATTACAAACACCAGCAATTTAAAAGAAGGATTTCAAAACAGAATAAATTGAAAAACATCCAGCCCCAGGTGATGAGTTTGAGTCTCGATGGAATCCTTGTTGCTAGTAGCTTTCAATGATAAGGCTCCTAACATGATTAGCTCTAGTTAACCTTGTTGTCAGCGAAAACCTTGTAAGACTAAATATTTAAACATAGAAAGCAGATAAA
>JAOVYX010004440.1:0-10232 GCA_035668315.1 Drosera spatulata
AATATCCTATTACTGTAAGCCTAGTCTTCTATATATACTAGCCTGGAGATAACGGCCTTGGCATTCCAAACTAGATGTCTTGGGTGTAATGTTTCAAGCCTAACAAAACTCTCTCAACTCCTCTCAACATAACCAATGTAACGTCTCACTCAACAACTCTCCTTTACTCTTGAGGAATGGAATCGACGACATCATTCTATCATCTGGTCGTCTCACCAAGTCAACTTCATGTTTAGTACACTCAGAACTCTTGAGAGAGTAGACAAGTATCAAACGCTTCAAACCACGGGATAGAAGTTTAATAGCAACAATCTTATATTCGTCCATGGATGACAGTATCCGAAACCAAATGCAAACTCGAAACAATCGGAATGGGGACCTCTAGCCTGATATGGAGGCCGGAAAACAGGAGGGAGAATATGTCGATACTGGCGAAGACTCGGATTATAAACAAAAAAGTTGTCAAGATCATACCAATTAGTGAAAGAATGGAAGCAGGCCAACCCACGACAAGAACCCAACAAGTAGTAATATAGATGGGGAATCGTTGATACTCTGGCGGGGTTGCTTTCCTTTACGAGACCATCCATTACAGGACTACTGTCACCTAGTAGCAACTTGCTCGAATACAGATCATGGTAGTAGTTCATCGCAAGGTTGACGGATGAAGGGACGACTCGGCTCTTGGTCATATAAGATAGATGTGATTCTATGAAGTCAACGCAGGGGATTGTTACATTCCACTGCTTAGAAACAGATTTAAATCGAAGCAAACACTTGACAGGTAACCTTGTTAATATTTCTGTGAAATGAGATCATTCGGAATCTGAGCCATCTCTTCCAACCGATGCTGATTTTGCTGCTGCTGCCGTTTGGAAGAAACTAATCGTTGCTTCGAAATTTGCTGACAAGCATATCGTGAATCAAAACTGCGAAGACATGTAACACTGCTTTTAAAAGGTCATCTTACTCTCTCCATCGTCAAACACTATACAATGACACTATCCGACACCTATTTCGAAATTCGAAGTGTTTCATTGCTGATTTGCTGGATCAAATGACACAACGTAATTGTTTTCAACACACGATAAAATTTCGCAACTTGAACTGCCAGGTTGTATTATACACAAATGTGCATAAACAGTAAAACCATGTTCGAACTTTGATCGATCGCTGACACAAGCTCAAGTTTATCTCGACAACATATTTTTCGTTCATTTTATGAAGGAGGGAATATGACAATCTCACAAGTCACAATGACGACAATTAATAAAAAAAAAAATCGAAACCTTACCACAATAGCCAGGTGAAATTCCCACAGGAATAAGATAGGGTTTAGGGTTGTTTTGGTACTGAGAATAAGTATGCATACCCTTTCCACTTTGAACGAAAAGAGCAAAACAAAAACTTCCAAATTTCGGACTATGCGGCGCCTCAAGCAATAACTTTGAAGGCTATGTACCTCTCTCGTCTACCTTGCTCATAACGAGAAAAACTAAGTTGATGTTGTTGTGGCAAATCAAGTAACAAGAAGATGATAATACTGACTTTGAATATTTTTTTGTTTCTGTTTTAGTGTAAACAGGTGAAATTTTTTATATATAGGGAGTCAGAGGTTAAAATTTGGGAAAAATTACTCAAACGTATCACTTGGCAAAAAAATTCCAATAAATATCATCCCTTCTCCTTTTTCCTAGGAGGTACCCCACAATCTTTTTAAACAAAAAAATTAGATAATTCTACCAATTTTAAAGATTTGATAAGATTTAAATGGAATAATTCAACCAAAAGATTTATTAATTTTGTCAAGTTTCTTAGATAATTGCTTCATAGAGCACGCAGTTGTAGGTATCCGATCTCCAACAAGTCCACATGTCCACTTAAAGGTTAGGTATATATTTTTCTACCTAATCTCTTGTGTAGAGTTGCAAGTAAATGTATCTGTGCCTCCTTGTGGGCGTTACAGTTCTTTAACCAATGGTTTATCCTTGCAAGTAATGAAGAAGTTATGAATACTTACGATGAAAATTGTGTGCAGGACACGGTGATGCTTGGAGCAAATTTCTATAAACTGATACCGAAAGAGCATCGTTGTTATCCTCCTTCGGCTCGTCTCCACCTTCACCCTCCATTTTTTCTCTTCATTTGTCATCGTCGTCATCATCGTCATCACCGTCAGTTCCTTGTCATCTGAGTTCGTCATCGTCGTCGTCGTCAGTTCATCGTCGTTGTTCAACTCCTCACCGTAGTTAGTTCATCGTCGTCGTCCTAACCAGTTCGTCATCGTCAGTTCGTTGTCATCGTCGTCAGTTCGCCATCGTCGTCGGTTTGTCATCATCGTTAGTTCGTCGTCGTCATCTTCAGTTCGTCGTCGTCGTTAGTTTGTCATCAGTTTGTTGTTGTAGGTTCGTCGTTGATAGTTCATCATCGTTGTTAGTTCGTTGTCGTCAGTCTGTCCTCATTGTTGTGGTTGTCATTAGTTCGTCATTGTCGTTACTTCGTCATCGCCTTCGTTGTCAGTCCGGCTAAGGTTGAAGATAATGATGACATACTGACGTGCAGTACGTTGTTCCATGGTGGCAATATGTGAGCGAGGCCGATGATGATTTCCGCTTAGGGTGCAGTTTGGATTTGAAATTGCATTTTTCAGGAAAATCATATGTAATTAATGATAGTTTTGTTAAGAAAATAAATATGATGTGTAAATCTTTCAACATAAAAATTATTAGAATAAATATTGAGATGGGGGTACTTCTATGTCATTGATTCTTCATAGGAATATATCTGTGTCATTGATTCTCCCTAAAGTTGGTAAGTTATCTTGTAAAAAAAGTCGATTCACAAACACCACTTCCAAAACAAAAAAAAAAAAAAAAAAAAAATTATTAACAAAAATATCAAAAAAAAAATTGAGTAACAAACTGATAAATCCTTTACAAAAGAAAAAAAAAAAAACCAAACTGAAAAAATGAAGCAATTGTTTTTTTTTCTTGGTAGATTTTTTAATATAAAAATTATAATTACTGTTGGATGTTATCCAGCTTGATGTTGTCCACGTCATTATTTTCCTAATCAAATTAAAACCACAAAAACTAATTAATGGTTTGGGGAGTTGAAATAATCACCCCCTACCTACATGGGATTCAATCTATTATATATATATAATTACACAGAACATTTAAATGATAAACCAAGTGGATGACAAACAGTCTAATAAATGACATGACATGACAGGACATTTACGTGTTTTTAAAAGTTTTAAAAGACAGGTAATCCTTTAAAATTTTTTAAAAGACCATCCGATAATTCCGTATAATTTAAATGAAAACAATCTCTATGTAATTAATTTTAAACTTTTGATTACCAGTTAAACAGTTAAATTTAAATGTGAATTTTTTTAAAGATCCTCTTAAAAAAGATTAACAAAGATCTTAACAACTTATGTACAATTTTTATGAGATGAAAATAATAAATCGTTATAATAAAACTAGAAGACTTTTTATGCAATTACTTTATGAAAAACATTTAACAATTATATCTCATATAGATATTCATTTAACCCCGATGATCACCATATTCTGTAAAACTATTTTATTTTATGAGTGTTATTTATAATGTATCTTTCATCTTTTTTAATATTATGAATTCTTACCTAACATTGATTTCGAATATTACATTATAAGCAATGTATAGAAATACTAATATATAGCTTAAAAATTTAGATCAATTCATCCAAAAATGTTAAAATTTTAATATCAAATTATATTTACAAGATGATATATGATCTGAATTGAGTTATGCTAAATATATAAGACAGTCAATAAGTTTCAAATCTTTTTAATGCCATAAATATAAATTATAAGTACTATTTTCGTTGATCTAATGCTATTTTTATTTATTATGATTTTTTATCGTGCAACTCATGAGTTGATAATTTAGTAATCTAAATTACTGGGAAGAAGATGTGATTGTTGTGATTTTTGTTACGAATAGAAATCGCATAACAGGAACATATCTGCTTTGGTCCTCTCTTTGGGAGCAAGAGAGAGGACAAACAAGAAGGTGGATCAAGAGGACGATCGAGAGATGACTAACAACAATGATTTGCATAACAATGCTTTCAATCCTACCCAACAAAAAAACAAAAAAACACGTTTTGTGACAACGTTGTTGCTAAATTAACGACGAAAGGATATTTTCTGTCGTAAAATTAGGCTCAATGGCAGAGGAATTTTTTTCCAGCAAATCAGCGACCACTTCGTCGCAAATCGACGACGAAATCAAGAGTACGAAAAATATTGATCCGTCGCTTAATGCCTTTTTATCCCCTTAGACAAAAGCTTCCCCTCCTCACTTCTTTCCCGAAACACTCACTCCCAACCCCCGCCATCGACCACTCAACCCCGTCGTCCTCATCATCCGGTTACCCCCTCGTCGTCAACCACCACCACCACCCTACTAATTCTCCTCTCCTCTTGTCTCCACCGCCATCCCGCTCCCCACCACCTTCGATCAACCACCACTGCCACCAACACAGTCCATTGTCGTTGTCGGGTTGCCCCTCGTCGTCCACCACCACCACCGAAGTCCCCCACCACCATCGTCCCACTAATTCTCCTCTCCACCGCCATCCCCAACTACCACCTCCGGACAACCTGCACCTCTCACGGTAGCCTATGCATGACCATCATCACCATTGTCGATAACCATCAACACCTTCATCTGATTACTTAAAAGTATAAAAATTTGAAACCCGTATTTTGAATTGATTTTATTTCGGTTTGAAATTTGTGTTTTATTACTGTTATTTGGAGCATTTGAATTGTATTAATCAATGTTGGAGGTCAGTTTGATGATTCTTGGTTGGTTTGAAGAAAGCGAGGGTTTATCTCGATTTGAGAAAGTGCAGATGATGTGGTTTGATAGTGCTTCGGATGAGATTTTGTTCATTAGGTTGATTAATTGGTTGATCCAAGTTGGTTTGATGATTGGGTCAATTAATTGGGTTGAATGATCATTGAGAGTGGTTTATCTATGGTTTTGATTCGATTTCCCTTAACATTGAATTTTTATGGAAATGTAAATATGTGCTGTAGATAAAATTTATGGAGCCAATTAAAAATGATTTTTTAAAAAGAAATTAAAGTGAAATTTCATGAGTTAGGTGAAAGTGAATATTGGGTGGTTATAGATAGCAAATATATGTATATAAAATTAGAATTTTTTAAATATTCTTAATTATTTTTGTTTGTCTTAATTTAAGTGAGGGTTATTTTTAAATCTTTGAAAGAAAGATTTATGATTTATCCACTTGACATGGATCATGTTTTAATAGACTGAAAGATGGGATTGGATTTGTCATAGTTTTATGCTAGATCCTGTATATATGAACGACTTTTTGATGGATATTTGAGCACCGTGTTTGCTAGAAACGTCAAAAAGATTTTGAACTGCGTCCTTGAGAAACAGATTTGCAATTATCTTGAATACTTGAGGTGTCCTTGTATCAAGTGCCAAAATGTGTACTATCAAACAACGGATGAAGTGATAGTGCACTTGTATGAATGGGGTTTTGTGTCCATTTACTTGATATGGGCGCAAAATGGTGAGGTTAAGCAGGGGAAAACCTCAAGAACGGTGCCCTCAAATCCGTATAAAGATATGATTATGGATGGGTTAGGACTGGTTATTCCGGGGGTGTGGATCTTGAGACGATGAATCCTTGTGATGACAGTCCGTCGCCTTCTTCCAAGCCTTTTTTTCGATATGTTGAATGCTGCTAAGGAGCCTTTGTATCCTGGTTGCAGATTGTCTCAGCTGGAGGCTGCTTCCAGGTTGTTGAACATCAAGTGTGAGTACAACATACCACATAGGATGACTGATACCATTGCGGCATTGTTGAAAGATATTTATCCAAAATACAATGTGATAATGGACACGTTATACTCACTTAACAGTCTAATGAGGGATATCCGTCTTCCTATTTAGAAGATAGACGTATGCCCTAATGGTTGCATGCTGTTCTGGAAGGATGCTGAGAATTTGAAGACGTGTTCCAACTGTGGAGCACGAAGGTATAAGGACAAATCTTCGGGGCAGGAATTTGAAGATTTTTGGCCTTCTTGGATCAGAACTTTGTAAGTAAAATGAGTTTTGAATCACAATGAATTGATTACTACTCCTACTAGAATTCGAATCCTTAATATCTTCATTCCTTTGAATGCAGGTGTTCAAAGATCCTGTTGATGACTTGGTTCGTAGCGTTCGTACACGATTGGCTTTACAAGTATACAATTATCCACAATACTATATTGGTGGTTATTTGTTTTACACATACAATTATGGCTCAATGAAAGCCACTGTGAACTATAGGTTACATGTTAAAGGCGATGGAGTTGATATTATGGGATTCTGAGAGAGATCTTGGAGTTGTAGTACGTCGGAATGGAACATTCATGTAGAAAGGATTCTTTATAAGTGTGATTGATTTAATTCCGACAAAGGGCTGAATGTGCACGACAAATATAAGATGGTTGAGATTGACAGAATAAAGCAGTATCGTGGGGGATATGATCTTTTTATATTGAGAAATTAAGCTACTCAAGTATGCTATGCTCCATATCCTATACTCACAAGGCTCGAGATCATTAACGGGCGATGTTTAGGATGAAAGCGCGAGTGATGATTGATGCCCCTATTGAAGAGAAAATTTGTAATAAATCGAGGAAAATGTATTTTCCCGGATTGTCATTTTAATTATAAATTTGAACTCGTTACTAAATTCTGAGAATTTTCATATATTTACTTCGACAAACGGTTGAAATAATTATACCAAATATAAACCTACAGAATAACGTAATCTCAAACTATCCTAATTCGGTCAATCACGGGACGACACGTGTGTCCCTTATCCATCCCCCGATTCTCCTTCCTTTTTTTTTTTCCTTCTTCTTCCTTCCTCCTCCCTTCCCCCTCCCAGATCCGCAGCCAGCCACCACCGCCTCCAGCGCCGCCGCCAGCTCCCGCCGTCTCTAGC
The DNA here is from genome assembly GCA_035668315.1 of Drosera spatulata. NCBI lineage: Eukaryota > Viridiplantae > Streptophyta > Magnoliopsida > Caryophyllales > Droseraceae > Drosera > Drosera spatulata. Next base: position 7,037 of record JAOVYX010004440.1, read on the forward strand.
CCCGCCGTACCCCCTCCTTCCTCCCTCCCCTCTTCCTCTTCTTTCCACGCTTCTCCCTCCACCACAGCCACCGCCAGCCAGCCGTCACCGAGCTACCGTCGAAACAGCCGCATGCTGCAGTCGACAACGTCCCCGCCTCAACTACCCTTAGCCGCCACTGCGCCCGACTCCCCCGCGGCCAGCTCCCCTCCCCTGCTCCCTCTCCTCCCCACGGGCCGCCACCTCTCCACCCCAACCACCCACCCCAAACTCAGCCAGCCGCCACCGCAAGGAGCCCCAGCCGCCAGAGCTGCCGCCGCTGCCTTCACTGCCAACCAGAGCCGCGGCCGCTACCGTCACCGCCGCCAAAGCCGTCGTTGCCGCCCAAGCAGCCGTCCAGTCGGCCACCGCCACCGCCCAACCGACCACCGCCACCAGTTGCTGCCCCCTGCCGCCAACACCGTCGCCTCGCCAGCACACTCTCCAGCCGCTATCTATCAATCACCACCACACACGCAGATCCACAAATTTAAGTGACCCAACCCTCTTCTAATTCCCTTGGTCATGATTTGAGACTGTATATGCGATATATTTGTCGTGTGATGTGTATGTGTAACGCCCCCGACTTTCGCGTCAGAAGACACGTGAGCGTTATGCCGTCACGGACCCGGTCCATGACAAGGATAAACAAACCGAATGGGTTTTAGGATACAGAAGTCAAGGAACTATAAACAATAGCCACAATCATAGCTTACAGACCCAAATACCTATTCAATTACATCATTTAAGCGAAAGCAATGCAGATCGTTTATTACATTTAAAGAATATAGACAACTGATCTGTCACAATATCCAAAGTATGTGGGTTCATCTATATACATACAAACTCTCTCTAAGAGCCTTCAGGTGCTGCTGGGGGCATACCTGCAATTGAAAAACATAACCGTGAGCTAATGAAGCTCAGCAATCTTTGGTGTATGAATCCCAATTACAGGGAACTTCCGCTAACGGATATGACTACCGCCGAAAGAACCTAAAACTTTTTTATATATATAGAAAAATATGGGTGCTATATCACAAAACAACGTTTCTCATTTCTTTTTTGTATCGCTTTTAGGAGTCATTCCTTTATTTTGCATTTAATTAGGGTTCATGAGTCGACTCAAAGCAGCGACAACTCCAAGGATATGACCGACTCGGAGTACAGAGTTAAGATAAAGTGTCAATCGTCAGCTAGGTTTCCCAATAGATTCTGTTTTCGCACCTGCCAACCCTGTGCGTCGTCTAGCACCTCTTGTGCGTATTCAATGAGGTATCGTTTGCCTGCATTGAGATAATTTAGGCCTCCCTGCAGAGAGCAACCCGTGGCCCCGCCACAACGGCGTAAAAGCCGCTGCATTAATGCAAAGAGGATGGGGAACGCTCATCGCTCCCTAGCTAGTTTTCACCCGTGACGTTGACTCAGATGATAATACAGGAGTGCAATGACTCAAACCCAAGCCACCAAGGCTATTCAAAGATACAGATGATCGCAATGGATCGAAGAAGGGACACCATGTTCGACCTTTTCAACAATTTCAAGAAAACGACCAATGATCCACAAGGGATGTCAATGCCATCCTTATCAGTTCAAGGAGGCAATATTTCTTATTTGTTTGCTTTTCATTAGTTCACACAGATAGTGTAACTATGCTCCACATCCCCCGTTCCTTTTTTTATTAATCATTTAGCGGTCGCCTTCATTTATTTCCTCCGAGGGTATATACATTATAAGGGTACATTCTAGTTCATTTCAACCCCCGATACCCCAACACATGTCAAACGTGATCGTTTATGCACGTTTGACGATATATTTCCATGCGTATGTGATATATATCTCAAATACGCATTTAAGTTTAAGTTTCGGGACTCGAAAAATGCATTTTCCCTAGCCAAAATGCCGTCGCGGGCGCGACCCAGGATTGTCGCGGGCACGACGAGTCTTCGGCCAGAACCTGCAGGAAACCTCCCTGCCCATAAACGGATCGCCCAATACGCGTTTTTAAACATTCAAATCATCATACACACATCAAACACTGCATTAACACGTCCCAAAGCATGCGCGAACGTGTTTGAATCATGTGAAGAGGTGAATCAGACGAGTGAGGTTACATTGAATGCGTTTGGTTTTCTTGTGCTCACGATCACACGAACGGATCCTTTGGCATCCTTTGATCGGACTGCTGGCAGCGTCCCTTCCCTCGGCAAGCTGCTGCCCCTCGTCGTGTACATCGTGGTGATAATGAGATGATCGTGAAGATGGTTTGATGATCGAATGATGATTGTGATGATGTTGCTTGATGATGATGATGTTGATGATATTGGTGTTGATGATGGCAGCTGCAGGGGAGTGATGGTGGCCGGCAAAGGGATGGAGATGGTGGCTGCGTTGGTGTGAGTGGAAGAGTAATGGAGAGGAAGTGGGAGAGGTGGGAGTGGTGGGGGGAGTTGGCGGGAGTGGAGAGAAAAGAAAAGGGAGAGGTGGATGAGGTGGGTTAATCCCACGTTTCGTCCCACGAAATGTCTCGTTCACTCCATTGTTCACCCAACTTTCGTTATATTAATCCACGAAAAATCTATTTGCATCGTTAGATTTACCCCGTATATGAAAATATGACCTCCCGAGTCATAATTCATTGTTTTTAGGATTAAATCGATAGTCCTTGCACGCAACGTTTATAACGTTATAACAATGTAACGTTATTCATTCGCAACGTTTATTTGCGCGTTCAACTAATTATCCCAAATATTCCATCGTCATATTTGATTTAGTTAATCAAATATTTTCTTAGATTTAAATATATAACCTTTTGGCAGGATTTATTTTAAAATAGTAACGTTATATATTCATCTCAAAACTCCCAAATTTCTCGGGTATTATAGTATAGATTGATGAATGTTGTGAATTGATCGAGTTTGGGATTGTGCTGAGACGATGATCTGCAAGTTGCGGTGAGTAAGGGAGATTATGGTGTGTTGTGAAGTGACCGTATGGTTCGATGATTATGGTCGAGTGATAATTGTACGATAATATGATATGAACGTAATTAGAATTCAGAGTGTACTTATGAAAATGAAATTGTCGATGAATATGATAATGCGATTAACGGATATGGGAATGAAAGTGTTAGGGTCGCGTTGCTAAGGGCGGAGGCCCTTAGGTCATTCTTGGTCGTATT
>JAOVYX010004441.1:0-10232 GCA_035668315.1 Drosera spatulata
AACTTTCAAACACCTTAAATTTAATACTTCAATATGATAAAGGTTGATTAAGTCCAAAAGATGTGACTTAAGTGAAGAGATGTCTACCCTAATGAAGGGTGTGACTCTAGGTAAATGGCTGCCTCTTCTTCTACTATAAATACCAACCCTTGAAAGTTATTTTTGGGATGACAACGATGAAGAGATTCTTACATAAATCCTTCTCGTCCGTTTTGTGTCTTCGCAGATCAAGTGCATGAGTCGTTCATTTGTCGTCGTCAGGAGTCTCGTTCAAATGAGAGAGTTCGAGGCACGAATAGATACGTCTTCCTATTCGAGTATGATTAGTCATCGTATTTTGAAAGGCGATTGTCGTGACATCCGTAAGCATCAGAACAGGGTAAAATCGTTTTATGGAAAGTGAGTCCAACTCACGTGTCAACAATAATCTGATTGTAACATACTGCCTTGTATTTTCACTGTTGTTGGGTCTCTATTAACCATTTCAGGGTACATTGGTTGGGAAGACGATGTTTGATTAGCCTCTCATTGAAAGTGCACAAAATTTTTACCAAGGACTGCCTTAACCTGCTAAAATGCTTTCCAGAAGCAGATTGCTCTTGGGTCTATCGTGAGGCCAATAGGGCGGCCGGTGCCGATTGTTTTTGTAACGGGCAATGGTGTCAAACTTTATCGGATACCATTCTTAACATTTGTAAGTCGGACAAAGAGAAAATAAAGCTTTGCCTCATTGGCCTTTAAAAAAAAAAAAAACCCAATTTACTTAAGGAAAGAAATTCTAAAAAGGAAAAAAAATAATCCATAATTGAATTGTCTGTTACAATTTTGGTTCTTAAATTTAGAAATTCAAATCTTACCCTTATATATTGATGGTTTTGAACCAGTCGATTCAGTTCCAGCTCTAAACATAAACATAGTCACATGTATTATAAATATATAAAATTATATTAGATTTTCTTGATATCAAAATTTGATTTCTTTATATCAAGTTTGATTGATCATATATTTAATTTTTTACACATTTATGATCACAAATTAAATTTATTTAATTTATATTGTCACTTTATTTTTTCTATAATATAGTATGATTCAAAATATATTATAAATATAAAAAGTTAGTTTAAGGATTTTTACTATCAATATAATTAAAATAAAAATGTATATTGATCAATAAAATTTTATAGGTTAAAGACTTGCCTAACTACAAAAATATGTTGACGATGTGACTAATTATAATTGAGTTGTCACCTGTCAGAATCATGTTGACCACGCTAGACCACGTTTGACCATGTGGACCACCACCAATAACCTGGCCCATGGTCATCAATCATCATTATTTGTATCCATGACATTATCTTAGAAGCGTCGTCCAACGCCACAAACGACTCAATGAATTCAACCTAGCCCATGGCACATTCCATTCATCATGAAGCATATTCAAACCAGTTAAACACTATCAAATACTCCATTATCTCGATAAAATTATGACGTTGAATACATTCTAAGCCAAAAAATTTGGAAAAAAATAAATGCATGACATGGACGAAACCTTTCTTTATATACGTTGAATATTAGAATTTTTAAATCTTCAAATAATGTGTAATATTGTAATTTTTATTTACGAAAATTATGTAACAATAAATCCATATATTACATCAAAACATTTTATTAAAACACCATACAAGACAAAAGACCACAAAAATAAAAAATAAACCCAAACATCTTCTCACACTCAAAAGGTATACCGAAAAAATCCATGGTAATATGCGGACCATCATAACACCCTCCAAGAAAACGACATTTCTCAACCCCTCACCGACCGAATTAATCACTCAATTAATCCCATTAAACACCACCATTAACCCAACACCCACCGACACCACAATCCCCACCACCATTGACCCACCCGCCACCGCCGCAGCCGACTTCGGCTTCACCGTCTCCCCTCCCCCAGCCGTCGGGCTTGGGGCCAGCGAATACGCCCCCGGCGCCTCCGAGTAGAATCCCGGCGCTGGGGCCGAGCCCGGGGAGAATTCCGGTGGCCCAGCCGGAGCCGCGGGGGACTCCGGCGAGGTGGACGGAGACGGGGAGGGGATGATGCTGGGGCTAGGGGCGGTGATGGGAGCGGCGGTGGAAGTTGGCGGTGGCGCGGCCGCGGGAGGGTGAGTGACGGGGTGGCGGACGGCGAGGACAACGACGAGGAGTTTTTGGGAATTGTCGCAGTGGGCCTTGACGCCGCTGATGAAGAAGAATGGGCCGGATCGGTCCAGCGTGAAGGAATCGTCTCCGGTGGAGAGTGTGAGGAGCGGGTTGCCGGTGTTGCAGGTGTAGTAGTCGTCTTTGGTGACGACTAGGACCGAGTCTTCTCCTTTCTTGTACTTGAAATCTGGGGAAATACGTAGAATCACATTGTCATGTTTCCAAAACCAATGTACTGATTAGAAATTAATATGGATATATATATACACACACGAAAGTAACAGAAAAAAAAAAAAAAACAAAAGAAGATACAGATAGATGTCTTTGAGATTAGAAAAATAAAAGAATTTGTTGATTTTGTGTTATAAAAGAATCTAATTCATCATTCAGACCAAAATAAACATAAATCTTGTGAGAAATACTTTGGCCGCTTTTAGAACATACAATACGTTGTTATAATTGCTTCAAGCATTGAAAACACAAACGATTGATTGAGTATTTGTCTTCTTCAAATGTAGAACTAGTTTCTTACGTTTTCAGAGCTAGTCAAATATACTACTTGAACGACGCATAACAATGTGTGGACTGTTTTGGAGAAGTATCAACGACATGTCCTAATTAAATCGATACTTGAAATCGGATGCGAGTTGCGAAACCGTTTAGGCAAAAGGGATAGGACGACTGGACGAGACGGTCAGAATGAAATTTAATAATGTGTCACCGCCAAGCAACAATGAAAAGAAATCAAGCTAATGAAAAACAAGCGAACATAAAAGCCTTGGACTCACTGAGCACGTCATTGACAAGGAACCTGTTGCGCTGAGACCAGTGATTGAACTCCTCAGCGGGAGCAACAACCCACCCATCTCTGCCCCCAACAGAGAACGTTCTCGCCTCACAACACACCACACAGATCGCAACCATAACAAACCAACCCATCACCACCCTCTTCATCATCAGAGAACCCATTTCTCAGTGTATTCGACCACAATAACCCAGTATTCCTGTCAGAGGAAGGGTCTTTTGGGATGAAAATGATAATGTGGACTGTGGAGAGATAGATAGCTTATCTTTTTAGGGGAAACGAAGAGGTGGGTGATGTTCTGGGGGATTACACATGATATTGTAATGGTATTTTGTGTGTGGGGTGATGTGTAAGGTGATGAATTGATGATGATCATCGACATATGGCAAGAAATGAAAAGTGGAGGGGTGTTTGGCTGGAGTCGAAAAAGTGAGGAGAGGACACTGACGGGAGTTTTAATGCGGTGAAAGCGGTGGTGGCCAAAAAGGGATAGCGACGACAAAAATGGGGGATATTGAATATCGACAAAGCTCCTATTATCAATTAATTTTATTTTTAAATTTATATATCAACATCTAATTTATTAATTATTATTTGATTTTTTTTAAAAATATAATCTTATTTATGTTTTTCTAAGAATCAAATCAATCCTTTTCAAATGTCCACATGATTCATTTCATATCTTTTTCATTTCTCTTTTATTTCAGTAACATATTGCCACAATTTTTTTTTTCTGTTCCATATCTTGCTTTCCTGGGCTTCTTTGCTCTTCTCTTTTCTCATCATTTCACATCATCTTCTTCCAATTCTCTTCTCGTTTGTCATGTTTCATCAATCGATCAAAAGCACACACTTTAGAGAATCAAATCGGACATAGGATCTCACCACACAATGCGTCTCGTTCAAACCATAAAGCCCTATGTCATATAAGGAGATGCACTGTTTGAAACAATGCATCTATGTTATACGAAAGAGATTACAACAAAAAGGTAGAGCCTTTATGTCATATAAAGGAGATGACAAGACGACGCACTGTTTAAAACTAGGCATCTATGTCATACGAAAGAGATTACAACAGAGGTACTGTTTCAAGATAGTTTTATGAAAAAATGATGAAGAGGACACGCAGTGCATTCATGTCTACGATTCATTCTCATGTACATTATCGTTGACAAAAAAGAAGACGAAGGAAAGATAAATACTATAAAGATCCAAAAAATTTGAGATAATTTATTTTCTCAAAAAATAACAAAAACAGTATATTACTGAATGTCGTAATTTATACAACGGGATTATAAAATTCGTTTATCAAAATCATGACAAAAATATGTTAAGAACACGAAAAATTTCATAAAATTTAATTTCACGATAAATAATGTGAATAGTAAATAATTATACGTTATAATTTATTTTATGGGGTTAAAAGGCTTGTTTGACAATATAATAAGAAGAAATACAAAATATGAATGAAATACAATCCTAATACGCAAATACGGTGAAATACGGTCTTAATATGAAAATATCGTATTTATATGAAAATGACCAAAACCTAATTTTGACACTTATTATCCTTTATGTCAATTTCTACTTCACTTATATTAAATTATTTATCCACTAATTATCTACTAAATATCCACTAATTATCCACTAAATACCCACTGATTATCCACTAAAATTATTTTAATTAATTTAGTTTTCTATAAATATAATCTCTCTTCTGTTTGAAAATTTTTTTATAAACATAAAAACACTTCTTATCATGCAAGAGAAGAAATAACCAAGAGAAGAGAAGAAGGAGAGTTTGAGGAGAAGATGAGAAGTTAGGGTTACAAGACAATGAGGATACTTCACCATTAATAAGAAAAGGTGATCTTTGTTTAGAAATTTTATAGAAAATCATAGGCTCTGTTATAAATTTTGATTTTAATATATGTTGAATCCTCACATGTTTAGTTTCTGATAAAGTTGATAGATCATGATTTAAAGTTGTGAATCTCATGATATAAATCAAAATATACAAATATATTAATCAGTTTTTACAGAATTGACTTTATGACTTGATCTGAAATTACACAGAAATATTTAGAAAAAGAGGCTTATGTCAATGGAAAACCCTTGAAGTCTAGTTCTTAGAACAGTTTACAAATAATTATTTGGAGTTGTATGTAGAGAGTTATGAACAAATTAGTAAAATAAGGTCAAACTATCTGAACTAGTACAAAATATAAATTTGAACGAATACATTGCTATTATCAGTAAGGTTTCATGATCGACACTCTAATTCCATGTTAAGATTATAGAGTCTAGTTTATTTCGAATTTTATAAAAATGATTTTTGGAGTTGTATAAGAGAAATTATAGATTTAAACGTGTCGAAGGGTCATGTTGGATAGAATCCGAAAATGAACCATTTTGACCCCGAAACAACTCCAAATGTTCACAAACACTTCTAAGGATGATAAATACATAAAATCATCATCATGAACTATCAAAATGAGTATCAAAGACTTTTTTCAAAGCTTGGCATCACCACATAACGTTACTATGACGGTTTTTCAAGAAATACTAATAAATATACTTAATTTCATAACGTGAATAATCATTCACAAGGGTATGTCTTAATACGCGTATCCTATTATATTATAGGACTTAGAGACGTTGCTCGTTGTCACTTAAGGACGAGGCTGAGCGTGATGTGAAGAACTGTGATAAAAGATAACGTTTAGATTTATTGTGTGTGACGATGCGTGTTATTCTACCGTGAGTATAATAATATGCATTGGAATCTTTGGACGTTGTCACTAAATATGACTGACTGCAACTGCTGTGTGCTATATGCTAAATACTGAGTACTATAAAGTGTTATTGCATGGTGTGTGTTATGTCTTGTTTGCTGGCATAATGAGGGTGACTATGAATGTGTGAATCATTGATATGCTTGTGATGATAATTGAATAAGTCTGATCCCCTTTCGCGGATGTCCTTTTTGTTAAAATTGAATAAAGTTTATCTATGAAATTGAATAAGTCTCGCCAAGGGCATAATTATAACGTTGAGGGTATCTATTGTCTGTCGTTTCTGTGTGAATGACATGATGGTAAGTATAACAAAGATTTGAGTGAACTGTTGAGTGCAGCGATGCGTGAGACTTGGGCTGGGGACCTATCGTGTCACAGTGTCATTGTCTCAATTTGTTTGATATGGAAATCTTGACTATTATTATCATAAAGGGTATAACGGTAGTATATGACGTCGATAATGTCTGGAGTATCGATGGACGCATGGTTTCGAGCGTTGTTACGTGGTGTTAAGTGTGTTTATGTGACTACGATGAATCATTGATATGCTTGTGATGGTAATTGTGAATATCAGATTGGCATGAGAATTCCAGAGTGCTGGAACAAAAGATTTAAGTGATCATTTTTTTTTTATTACCTTCTTCTCTTGTGTAACCCCTAGTAAGGGAGATAACACGTTATTGAGTTCCTATAGCTCACGGTTACTATTTTTCGGTGTCTTTCTTCTTCTGTTTTATACAGCAGCAAGACTTGAATGAGAAGTGTGATCTAAGATTTGATGCTAGATGTAACTTATGTATGAAAGGTGTTCTGATCTTAGAAAGAGATGTAAATTCCGCTGTAAAGGTGATATTCTGGGTTATGATTAAGTGCATCAAAAGTTTCTAAACTAATGATGTATAAGTGAACTTACCTTAATTCTTATGACTAAATCATAAAGTATAGTTTTTGCCTAGTTGAGGCGTTGGGCCCAGCGACATTGACGTCATATATATCATTATTAAGTAATGAAAAGTCAGAGCGTTACAAATACAATGCATCTGTACCATGGACAGTGCCCCTCACTCTTATCACCATAAATAATACTCTCTCCATCTCAATTTAATTACAATATATATGTATTTGTATTATTATATACGCATGAATATAAGTTTCGTCTTCATATCAAATCACGTCTGATCGTCTCGCAACATGTATCAGGTTAAAGTACATAACTTACACAACCATCGAAGTTTTACGCTAAATTTATAAGAAAAAAAATTACATTTGATCGTCTTTGTACGCGTGTCAAATTTTACATCAATAGGCGTGCCATGTCAAATGATTGTATTTAAATTGGGACGGAGGGAGTATCATCTATGAATTGTTCGAGTACTTATGAAGGATTTCGGCGAACTATTTGTTTGGAATCGTCAGCTTGTTATTTGTAGGACAACATGAACATCGAAGAAAAAGAGGGAGCCACATTGTCTTCCGTCAAGTCGTCATCTTTGTTTTGTCAACGGCCTGGTCAAACAAAATAAATTGATGAAGCATATTGTTTGGAAGAGAATAATTAGTTGGTAAGATTTGAAAATAAGGGTTTGATTGATTTTCTTTTTATTGAATTAAGTTTTAGCAATTAAAGATTGGTTTTAATTTTAGGAATGATTTGAAATCTTTTATTTTTGATAGGTGATTAATTGGTTAATAAGATGATTGAATATTATGGTTTAGTGACTAATTGGTAATTTACTCTTCAATTGAGCTACCGTAATCAACAACACAAGTGATGTTTGGTTTGCTTTTTTTTTTTTTAATTTATTTATTTAAAAAATCTGAAGAGAAAACTAAAATCATATTAAGAACATATCAACCCAAAAATTTTTTTTAAAAAATTTAATAAAAATAACACCATAAAAAATTATATACATAAAATCCAATAAAAAATAAAAACAAACCCTAAACCATTAAACAACCTAAACCGTTGGATCGAAAATCCAACGGTCCAAATCTTGTGCTGTTGGTGTCCCAACAACAAGGGATCCACCCAAAATAGCGGATTTTAATATCTATAAAACTCCTTCATTTTTAATGTGACTTTCAAATAAGCTACCATAGTCAAACCATTGTTTAATTGGCGTTATATAGGACGATAAAACATTATTTTACTTAAACCTATTCACGAAATAATAATCGTTTTATGTTAAAATCATCATCCAATTTCTCTCTCCTTCCTATCTGTTATCAATAAAAATCGGATAAAGTGACCTGGGTTTGTGAGCCCATATATTTTATGGTGGGAAGTATGTTCTTGGTCCTTGGTTCGTGCCTGCTCCGTCTGCACATCAGAAATAACAAGACGAGTTAGTCAGTCGGGGTCTTTAAAAATTTCCAAATAAGACTTGCAGAGTTGGATCCAAGAAAAAATTATCTTTTTTGGTTGGTAAGATAGGTATATATAGTAAATGTTCCCTCTTCCTTTGTCATACACGTGGCATGATCATGTAAAAAGAGGGATCTCCCACTCATTTCATGTCATTTGTCCCCTTATGATAGGTGTTTGGTTTAATGATGTTGGGCCTAATTTTGGGCCTTTATCCCATTGGGAAGTGCCTGATTTTAGTACAAACACTTGTCCCCTGGTCCCGGTTTTAAATTGTATTGAGACCGAGACATTTCATCCTGGGCCAGGGCCTCCATCAGGCCTCCCAGTTCCTGACTTGGCGAAGGCTTGGGCGTTGTCTTTCTTTTCTTTTTAACCCGGGGCCTTTCTTCTTCAAAGCGGCCTCCCGGTCTTCGCCTTGGAACTTAGAGACAATAATACCAGAGACTGAAGACGTCGATTGGACTTCTCGATCGGATCTGCCACTTTACACGTGGCAGTTTACCTGCGGCATCTCGAGCAACACTGTAATACCCTGAAAATTTGATATTAAATATATTTAGTATATTAATAAATGAATAGATACATATAACGTTAAACAAAACGTTATATGTTAGCGTACGAATAAAAATAACGAGCACGTAACGTTTAACGTAATGTTACAAATGCACAAATAATATAACAAATACTTATCGTTAAACATAACGTTATAACGATATAACGTACGTATTTAATAAACGTACGTATTAAACATAATAAACGTATAACGTTATAACGTAACGTTATAATGTTATAATAAACGTATTTGAGCTAATAAAATACGGTCCCTGAAACATTTGAAATTTTTTACGAAACAAACGTCATTAAGTCAGAAATAATTTTGCCTATTTACGGGCATATTTTTTGAGGAAATATTAAGACGAAATATGGATAAAAATAGATTGATAAAAACAAAACGAGAAAACGAATTCGAATAAAATAAACTCCCTTCGCCCATTTCTATTTCCCTTCTGCAAAAAGGGAAGCGGGGTCGTATTCTGTTTGTGCCTGCACGTGCCGTCCACCTTCAACCCTCACTTTACCTTGATCACTTCCCTGTTCCTTTATTCTCATTTCCGTTGGACTGCCATCGACCAACACCATTGTGGCCTGCGCCTTCATCCTCTGCAAACCAAACCAGATAGCAAACAGCACCAAACCACCACAGCTCACCCACCATCGAACAACCAAACACCATCCTCACCACGATCATCACCCCGTACAGCCGAAAACAACCATAAATCAAACACCTCACCACCTCGTCATCAACTCCCAAGCATCATCACTGTCATCTTCAAACAGAAACAGCAGCGGAGACGGGCAACAAGTGATGAAACGAGACGAGGAAAAAAACAAACACTCAAGGTAACCTGATTCCCGACATCGGGTTGTTATGATGGTGTCTCCTTGCACGATCGCCACCACTGTCCTGGTGAAGATCAATGATGTGTTTCGTTGTTTCCCTCAGTGTAGACCTGCCAGATAGGTTCCTTGTTTCCCTCTGCACCCGTTTCTTCTAAATTAGGGTCAATGGAAAATTGACACTCAACTAGGAAATCCGCCAAGGCTGGGGCCTTGATGGCTGTTTGGGGCTCGAATACGACGTCGTACTCGCTCAGCTCAACCGACCATTTAATTAGCCTCCCGGAGACCTCAGTCCTGCATAGCACTTACCTTAGGGGTTGATCGGTAACAACTACGATCGGATGGGCCTGGAAATACGATCTTAATTTCCTTCCGATATTCACGAGCGCAACGCCAGCTTCTCAATCTTTGGGTATCTGGTCTCTGCACCATGGAATACCTTGCTTTGCTTGTCGTCTTCTATTCATATCAAGACGGATGAAATCGTCTCGGGGGCCGCTGATAGGTGGACATAGAGCTTTTCTTCTGTTCCCGATTTTGATAGCAAGGGGACTTGCCTTAGAAAATCTTTTGAGTTTGTCAAAGGACTTTTGGCAATCTGTGGTTCATTCCAGGTTTTCCGACACCCCCTGAGGGCTTTGAAGAAAGGCAAGACCCTCTT
>JAOVYX010004442.1:0-10231 GCA_035668315.1 Drosera spatulata
GTTTACTATTACATTAGAAACTGCTTGAGAGAGCTTATGTGTCGAAAGGTCGCAATCTTCATCCTGGACGATAAGCTTCATATCAAAGTACTTAGTGTATAGATGTCCAAATCATGACGAGCTTCGTGGATAAGATCCTTCATGTGTCTGCCATATGGCCGCAAGGCTATGGTTGTTGATGCATCGCATATGCACCCTAAAAAGAAACAAAGTTAGGGCTTTAGGCTCAGCCGTATACTAAAACTTCTCTTTGCCTTCAAATCAGCTAGAGTTGAGCAATCATCATTGTAATGATTGGCAAATATCATGGTAGATTTCCAGATCTGTTGCCTCATAGATTCCTTTTATTCTTTTGCTTTCCTTCGTAAATTTCCAACCACGCAAACCTGGCCTCATCTAAAAAGGCAAACCTCTTTCTGGGAGATCTGTTCTCCTTTTTTCCCATGCAGAATAATTTCGAGCTTTCAATTATTGTTTTAGGTTGGTGTTGCTTTGGTTAACGTAGTATTCTTGGCGGCTGACATGATTTCGAGAAGGTGCTTTGGCTAAGATCATGGACTTGTTGCTACTGCTAAGAAAGTTTTTATTATTTCTGCAGATACTAAAGATACAGCAACGAATCCAATCTCTCCAGGCTGGAAAAGCGAAGGTGTAGCTGCCCCCTGTTCGTCGATGCTGGAATGTTTATATCTTGTTCGCTGGTTTAAGCTGACTCCGATTGTTTTTGCTTCTTTGTTGTAAGATTTTGGCCTAGGTATTACCATGATGTATGTTTCATTTCAGCCAGTATTTTCATGGGTATATTTCCTATTGCCAAAATTTAACTCATCCTATCTGGTAAAAATTCCGATGGTCATTGCCAGTTGTTTTCGCTTTTATCGGTCGTGGAGTTAATATAATCTTTCCTTGGGGCCAATTCTCTCTTTCAGTTATAATTCATCTCTTTTGCTTGCTGTGTGTGTTACCAATGTTTTTGTGCATCGGTTCAGCATTTTTTATTGGATGACATCAGATTGGACGATCCTCTTCATAGACGGACCACTTAAAGCGTGGCCTAACAATAGATCAATATAAACCAGACAAGGGTCGACAAGTGTGATTCAAATCGGACCACTCGAGAGTGGTCTCATAATAGATTGATACCTTCTTCCTTGACCGCTCGAGGATCCGTGAACGTGAGAACATATCCATGCTACATCGCTAAAAAAAGATTGAGATGTACCGCAACCTTGCCCTTGTATGGACAAAGCAATTTGAGGACCACCACTCGTGTCTTGTGATTTTCATAACTGTACGGCTCTTGTTTTGTGAGTCCAGGTGTCCTTTTTACATCAAGGGAGAGGCAATGTAGTTTATAAGGATGAAATTCAATTAGTGAAGATGTGTTTTAAAACCACGGGAGCCGGACATTAACAAGCTCAAAATCGGATAATATCTTGACATTGACATTGAGCACCTGGTCTCTCCCTATTGGACGATTTGTGTATGCACTAAAAAGACAAACAGCTGTGAGGGTCAGGTTACAGCATTATGATGATTGCAGAATCATTGCACTGTGTAGAAAAGGGTATAAGATCATGTACAAACTAGCCATTGCTGCTCTATGCGATTGCTTTGAGTAAAGAATACTCTCACTCTTTTGCTCCTTCATGTTGAGATACGATTTGGCGGAAACCTGTTGCACTTCGACGTTCCATCACAATTAGAAACAAAGTAGAAAGCGAATGAGATGACTGTTAAAGATAAAACGATGTACGTGGATATTAGATAAAATATGCATGACAGATTATTCAAGTACCAATATGACAATACCCAATCATCCTCTCAAATCAATGAACTCAACAATTGGGTGAATCAACCAAACCTGCCTACGCATTGCTTTGTCATGCAAGCGACGAAACGAGGACAGGGAACATAGGCCAAACAAGTGGTGGAAACTATTGGGATATCATACATATGGCTCATCTCAACTCACATCAGAAATCAACCAAGCCCGTCCTTTTCTCAATGATAATGTGACAATACGACTTTGGAGCCGAATCGTGTTTGAAACATAGCCTGAGACCCTTTATGAAGCATCAGTACCTTAAAAGCCAAGTCTATCGGTGGATGAGATTATCACATCAAAGTCCATCACTTTCACTTTATAGTTTTAGCTTTATAGATTCGTTTTTGGTTAAACAAGCACAACACTCTTCATGAAATGATACCTGGTCCACTCTGTATATAGCACTAGGACATTCTGAACTTTATCACCTTTCCATTTTTTCAGCTGAATAATGTGATCTTACCATCATAAAAGTTGCCGACGATGGAAAAGTTTCCGCAACCACCAGCATCCACCTCTTTTCCATCTCTAATTCTGATACCATATCTCATATCTCAGGCCTTTCTCGTGATGAAAGCTCAACTATCTTACCTGTAACAAGAGTACAGTAACAAGCGTGGTTATATAAACGACATTTAAACAGTACGAACTTACGCCTGCAAGTAATCAATTGCAAGATCATTAGAAATCAGTTCCATATTTACTTTCCATCTTTTTGCCGACCAAGGGGAAAACATTCTCCATGCTTTAAACATATAAGGAACCTGCACAGGAATGCCAAAAACTAACTTGCTGTATACCTTTAGTATTCGGACACGGGCGTGGAGTGGACCATAAGCTGCAAGCCACACAAGAATTTCCCGCTTTCTTTCCCATGTTGGTTTCTGCCATTTTCTTTAGGTCCCATCCTCCCTCGTTTCCTTGGGACATTCATGATGAAACAAACAAATTACTTATCATTTATAAAATACCTTCATTTACCTCTAAATAATTCAAGAGTAGTATATTTGGCTATCCTGCACAAGATTCATCAGCTGAGCAAGTCTAGTTAGAGCAACCACTTCCACGTTACAGAGAAGAGAAGGAAGAAAAAGATTAATAGCATCCACAAATACCTGAGAAAATGATGGCGCCTGCAACATAGTTGAGCATAATGCCGTCTTCACCCGTGAAAAAGCTCTTGAAGCATTTTTACAGGGATGACTTTCCAGCTCCCCGCAGGTACTATGGTAGCTTCTTTTCTGGGGAAATCCTGCCATCTCTGGGAGCAAGAATCAATCAGACAACAAAACTCCGGAAGCATATCATATCACCTTACAATCCTCGTTACAGGTGAGAAGCTGCATAGAATTGATTAAGCATATAATATCAATTTCAGGATGAAGCTCGCCGTTTAAAAAGTTCTTGTGATTTCAGGGCTTGGGAGACATGGCTAATCATTCTGGTCATATACTCAGCTTGGATATGTCCATTCGAGTTCGCCTTCCTGCCATACAAGACAGATGCCCTTTTCGTCGTTGATAACATCGTGAATGTGTTCTTTGCCATTGATATCGTTCTTACCTTCTTGGTAGCATATGTTAACTCTAGGTCCCATCTGCTGGTTCATGATCCCAAGAAAATAGCAATGAGGTCAGGGAATACAACTCTTTCTATGTGCATGAATATGCATATTGAAAAAAAGCCACTGAATAGTTTTCATGTATGGAACAGGTACTTATCCACATGGTTCGCTTTTGACATCTTTTCAACAGTGCCACTGCAGCCGCTGAGTCTCCTCTTTACACATCTCCATTCCGGTATTGGCTTCCAAGCACTTAACATGCTCAGGCTGTGGCGTCTTCGACGAGTCAGCTCCCTGTTTGCAAGGTGATCCCAAAATTTATCTGTAAGGGTTCTACTCCATGGGTTGCTTCAGTCGATAGGGAACCAACAACACGCATTTTCCATCATTAATACTTTTTCCAGATAGTAATCTTCCCAAATGGGTCATCCTGGTTGAGGGGAAAAACCTTCATTTGCCAATATTTTCAACCTCAAGCCAATGAATTTGGAAACGGAAGAACAATAACCAAGTAGTATTACACAGTGAACCAACTCCTGACAGACACCTACACGTTCATTTTAAGTGTAGCGTACACTTACCAGAGCCGTTCTCATCTTCTACAGGCTTGAGAAGGACATTCGGTTCAACTATTTCTGGACGCGCAGCACCAAGCTCATCTCTGCAAGTCTCAAATCTGAAAAAGTTGAGTTTCCCAAACTTTCAATCAGCACGATTAACTGTTTGTCCCTGTTGCAAATGCAGGTAACTTTATTTGCTGTCCACTTTGCCGGCTGCATCAATTATCTGATAGCAGATAGATACCCTGATCCAAAGAAGACCTGGATTGGTGCAGTAAGTCCACATTTCAAAACAGAAAGTGTGTGGAATAATTATGTGACCTCGATTTACTGGTCCATTGTTACGTTGAGTACTACGGGCTATGGAGACCTGCATGCAGAAAATTCAAGAGAGATGCTATTCAATATCTTCTACATGCTATTCAACTTAGGATTGACATCTTACCTGATTGGTAACATGACGAACCTCGTTGTTCACTGGACCAGCCGCACCAGAGACTTTGTAAGCTTTCTCCAACTGTAACCTCTTCCCCTTCCCCCAGTGATTCCCTTAGATATTGGACTCCTAATTAGTAGGCAATGTTGCCGACCTGAAGAGAGGAGATCAACAAGAGCACCTAGCAATAGTGTAGAATTTGGTCACTGTGCTGGTATCACAGCTGATCAAGAAAAACTCCCTTCTTGAGGTCCAGTAATCTAAATCCAATGGTGCTAAAATATTGTGCCTTCAAAAGAGAATGATTAGGGAATGCTCTAAGTGAAGACTTAGTATATCACTTGTTAGGATCGATCACACACACGATTAAGCAATAAAGAAAAAGAAACCAAATTAACGTGGGAAAACCCTCAAGGGAACAAAAAATTGTCGATATGGATGGACTCCTCACACATAAGGTGGAGATTGTTGTGCTATGTGGTGAGTTGAATAGTTTCTCACATCGACCGTGAAGAAAAAAAAGAAAAAAACAGCTTATATATGTGAACAACTCATAGACTTGCCTTTTGGTAAAAGATGGACCGTATTATGCTCAGGCTCAATTTGGATGTTGGACTCTCATCTTGGGCTCTCCCACTTAATCCCTGCAAAAAGAGGGTTCAGAATCATCCAGTCATGCTTCAAAAAGTAAATCAAACCAAGCGCAAGTTTCATACTATTAACCGGGGCAATTTGAAGAAAACAGACACTTCGCTATACAATTATATTCCTCTTACAGCTCCTTGGAATGTAAATAATCCTCTTGCTGCAGAGAGACACAGTCAGAGCCTGCGTAGTATTTGCAGAAAGAAACAATCTGCCCCCGCACATACAGGATCAAATGCTATCACATGTATGCTTGAAGTTCAAAACAGAAGTGCTCAAGCAGCAGGAGACATTGAATGGTCTACCTAAAGCTATCCGTTCAAGCATCGTGCAATACCTCTTTTATCATGTTGTTCAGAAAGTCCAACTTTTTCAAGGGACCTCTCATGAATTCCTTCTACAAATGGTAATCCCTAGATGCCAACTTCCACCAGCTCAAATGCCAATACAGAATCACATAGGCAAAATTCGATCAAAAGTTTCAGGCTTGAGTATCTCAACACTTCTATTTCATGAAGGTTTCCGAAATGGAAGCAGAATATTTCCCACCCAAGGAAGATGTTGTTTTGCAGAATGAAGCTCCAACAGATCTATACATACTGGTCTCTGGGTCAGTGGTAAGTTGAACTCATGCTCAGTTCACATAGCAACAATGCATTCCCTTGACTTTGACAGTCTCCACCTCATGGTTTGTGTTGTAGGAAATGTTGACAAACATTAATGGTAATGAGAAGGTATGTATCTTCAACACAACCTTAGGTGATAAATAGCAAAATAAGGCAGAAACTAATAGCAAGATTATGCAGGTTATTGGAAAAGTACTTGCAGGAGATGTATTTGGAGAGATAGGAATTCTCTGTCATCGGCCACAGCCATTCACAGTCCGGACTTCTGAGCTCTCACAGATACTAAGACTCAGCAATACCTCACTAATGAATGTCTTTCAAGCAAATAAGGAAGATAGACAGACAGTAATGAGCAATCTATTTCTGGTATGTTGAGGAAATCCTCCATAACTGAGCTTTGCTTAATCTTTTTGGCAATACAAGAAGTGCTGAGCTGAGTACATATCTGCTTTGCAGAAATTAAAAGCTCAAGGAAGGGACGAGTTTGGCGATCAAGATACAGGAAACATCTCCAGTGTCTTGTTTGGAAGGGAAAAAGATGGAGAAGATCAGAAGAATCAGGGTCAAGCTCTCAGTAACAAGGTTGAATTAAAGAACGCGGAAAAGATAGAAAGCAAGAACCATCAGTATCCTATGACAGAATCAAGTCGCATTGTTGAAGATCACGTAAAGTTTCACTCAGCGACTTATGAGGGTGATTCCGATACGGTCAAGATTCAGTTGGAAAATCCTGATGCAAACCTAGAAGATGCTTCAGGATGGAAACAGAAAGCTTCGTTGCTACAAGAAGCCAAAAAAGGCACGCACAAGCTGTCCTCCAGAAAGACGCCATATGACCAAAAGTTGAAAGTTAATGCAGAAGAAACATCCACTCCTGCACTCACAGTTAAAAAGACACACAAAATTGATGATGCAATTCCAGGTTACTATAGCAGCGAAGCACCAAGGATACACACTTACAACGTTTCTTGCCAACCTGCTGATGCTCAAATTTTGGAACCAAGCAGAAAAACGAGAATCACAATCCACAAGCACTTTCAAAATGAACGTGAAGAGCTTTGCAAATTGATAGTTCTACCAGATACAATTGAAGAGCTACTTCATATAGCCGGTAAAATTTCTTATCATCAAGTATCTTATGGCCATACCTGAAATTACAGCTTTCCAACTCCACTTCATGTTTCTGAAAACCAAAGTTCTGTGGGTCTGCAGGTGAAAAGTTTGGGGGATGCAGCTTCAGAAAAATTATCAACAGAGAGAATGCAGAAATAGACGACATAAATGTCATCAGAGATGAAGATCATCTGATCTTCCTCTAGAGGAAGTAGCACGGTTTTAAGTTCTACACGGTCCATATTTTAGTAGGAGGAGCTTGTCGTAACTAGGCGGCAGTACTTCAGCCTTTCTGTGTTCCATGACAAAATTGAAAATAGGCAAGTCATATATACATGAAAAGGAGACTCCCTCTCTAAAGGAGTCGAGAGATATCTGTGTGCATTTTGTTAAAATTTGGAGCAGCCCAACATCTAATTAGGAAGAAATTCTATATTTTTTTAAGCCATCAGAACATTGCTGGATTTGTTCGAACCACATCAGGAATCAACTGGCTCCATCCTTCAGTAAGAAATTGAAGCATCCCTGCCGCTAATCAAGTACACCAACTCCATTATTTCCATCAAGGACAGAGTCAAAGCCTCACCCCTGTTACGACTTATGCATAAGAGGGATGATGTTTCGTGATGCCCTTATGAAGAATGATCGAGAAACAAATCATGAAAGAGACAAAAATATCGCAAGGGAAAGACACAAAAACAGTAATTCATACAAATATCAGATGTGGGAAATCAAATAACGCATACACTGTAACCAGCAACTAATCAGTTAAGCGCTGGTGATGAATACTTCAGTGCATAAGCTCTGAAGTTAAGCTTATTACTAATAGTGTATGGTTAAACATACTTGATAAGTTATAAGCTATAAGCCTGTGATTCAACAGCGGTAAGAGTGAGAAGTGCTTGTACTTAAAAGTCAATAAGTCATAAACCGTAAACAAGCTATAAGCATTTACCTAAGTAGAAGTATATGATTCTTTATCAAAACATAGCATGAAAATGATCTGAAAGAGCTCATACCCGTTTCGCTGTGTACATCATTCGCTTGCACGCTGCACAAGCCACCAAAAAATTGTTGGTCTCTTCCAAGAATTCAGCTGCTCATTCTATCTAAGAAGACGACTTGTATTAGAATCTGCATCATTCATTTCCAGTTTTGGCTACTAGATGGACTTGGACTTGTTTCAAGATAATAAACCAGGAACTGCTTACATCATGAGGCGAGAACCCTCAAGATAGCTGGTCCTCTCCATGTGTGAAGTCTGAACTTGATGCCCTTTTCATGTCTTTACTATTGCAAAATTTTTAGCATACAATTCAATGGAAAAGTTGTTGTCGTCACCACCGTCCACCAATCCCTAGCTCCAGCTGGCTTGGAAAGCTCCTACTCTTTTTCGTTTTTGTGGTGGATGAAATTCGCTACAGACATGAAAGCACCATATCAGTACGAAGCAGTTCTTTCACATTTGATGTAAGATAACATCAAATCACGTTTGTAGCCCTCTTGGGGCCAAGCAAATGACAATTAGCAGATCTGAGTTAACCAGCAAAATCACAAAGCAAACTTCTTATTGGATGAACTTAATTAATTACTCCACGATCCATATTTTGTCTAGAAAAAGGAGAGCATCGCCATGTTTAAAAGATAAGAGAGCCTGTGGTGCACATGAGCAAAAACTAAATTGATATATACCTAAACCTTCGGTCTATTCCTGACAGAGACGCACCATGATAGAACAAGCCACAGAATCTGCAGAAAGATTCAGCATCTAGCACTTACTCTGATGTCTTCCCCTTGTTGGATCAAGTCGTTTGCTATCTGGTCCCTTTTCTATTGTCTCCTAGTCATAATCTTCAATCAGAAAAGGTGCAAGATTTCCCGCCTTTCTTAAGTCTATCAATAATGTAAGTGTTATATATAGCCATCTTGACTCATATATAACCATCTCGAGTTATATATAGCCATTCGAGACAGGATTTCTTAGCTAAAGCAGATAGGTTCGAGCAACCTGTGCTCGTCCAGGAGAAAAAAAACCGACAACATACTCACAGCCTATCATAGATACAGAGTTTAAAGCATAATGCCACTTACACGCATGACACGGTTCTCAAAGCGTACATATAAGGATAGGTTTCAGGCTCGGCGCAAGTCATATGTCAGCTTCTTCTCTGAGGAAATACTTCCATCACTGGGTGCTAGAATCAACCAGACGACGCAACTTCGGAAGCATATAATCTCACCTTATGATCCTCGATATAGGTGAGGACCTATATACTTTAAACTCACACACAATATTTCTGTGTTTGACAACTGTTTTTTGTTTCAGAGTTTGGGAGACGTGGGTGATCATTCTGGTCGTATACTCAGCCTGGATCTCTCCGTTTCAGTTCGCATTCTTGTCATACAAAAAAGATACCCTTTTCATTGTTGACAATGTTGTGAATGCCTTCTTCGCTGTTGACATCTTTCTTACCTTCTTGGTAGCATATGTAAACTGTGGGTCCCATCTGCTTGTTCACGATCCCAAGAAAATAGCAATGAGGTCAGAGAATATGCATCTGCCACCTTACATTAAGTTCAGCATATGCATACTGATTGAAAAGCACTAAATAGTCATTGTACACAAAAACAGGTATATAAGCACCTGGTTTGTTTTCGACGTCTGCTCGACAGTGCCACTGCAGCCTCTCATCCAACTGCTGATACAAGCCAGTCCTGGTAGCAACTTCCAAGCACTAAACATGCTCAAACTCTGGCGACTACGGCGGTTCAGCTCCTTCTTTGAAAGGTGATTCTAAAATTGAGCCAATGGTTAATCACACTTCAGTATTTCTCCAGTCCAGGGATTTTATCAGTTTGACAGGAAAACTAAGAGAAACATTTTTCATAGGGAATTACTTGCCAAATGGTACAAATACAACCAACCAAGTCTTTGGGTTTGGATATGTTACAATATAAAAGAATAGAGGAGAATTGGAAGAATTTATTGATACGGACTTACTCTATATTTATAGGGTAATCAAGCAGATCAAACATATTCAAAAATAAAAACGAGCATATTTTGGTCCAGTGGGTGGCTGATGCCACCACCCACCTGCTAGTGGATGCAGATGAGGTCAAGTCAGAAACAATGGATATTCTAACATAAAATAATAGGATACATGGACAACAGAGAAAGCCTACTTCCCAAATAGTAATTTTGTAATTTTTCCTATGCTCATCTGAGGTAAATATAACTTTCGATCTTTGATATTTTCATCCTCAACCAACACAAGAAAATCTGAAATCATGGAAAGACAACAGAAAAGTTTCCCATTGAACCAGTTTATGCCTAATATGTGAAGCACAAACATCAAAAAAACACTTATGCTCACAGAGGGTTCTCCTTCTCCAGACTCGAGAAGGACATACGGCTCAACTATTTCTTGATTCGCATGACCAAGCTCACCTCTGTAAGTC
>JAOVYX010004443.1:0-10231 GCA_035668315.1 Drosera spatulata
CCCAGAAGAAGTTTAAAAGTTGGAGGCTTAACAGAAGAAAAAAGAAGCCTAGATAGTAACCCAAGAAACCAGTGCTGGTATAGTTGAGCTTGAAAGAAGCTCCCTTGGGCCCCTCTGAAGAGTGAAGACCGTAAGGGCGGAAAGTTTATCTTGCGCTCAAGTACAACGTTTATACCTTGGTTGGTTTGATTCATTATCGTTTCTCTGTCCTTGGGTTCTTATATGAATATACATATTAATATCTCTCTTCTTTCTTTAAACAGTATAAAGGGTTTCTTTTTTAATGATTTCGTCTGCTTCTTTTGTGCCGGTCCATATGGCTGCAGGGGTTCTCAAATTCTTTGGAATATCAAGAGTATGAAGATATCATAATTGCATGTTTACGATGTTGGGACAGCACTGTTTTAAATGCAAGGCAGCATACTTGCCAGAGAACCGCCATGGTATCGTGACAACCGCAACGGCAGGGAAATAATGGCTTCCTGCGCAGTTTATGTTGAATTACTTGGTTAGTCTCTTTTCCCTTTTTGCTTTATTTAAAGATTTCAGCATCGATATTTGCATGTTACAGAATCTTTTATTCATCAGGAATAGCCAGCTCTTTGTTCCAGAAGTCAAAGTTTCACGTCCCGTTCTATGCATACAACTGAGTGTTTCTGTTAAATATGACCTAACCAAGCTTATGTCACATATTTTGTTCTGCGGAGCAAAGCTGGTTTATTAGTAAACCTCATCCTCTGTATCTTCCAGCATTGATCATTTTGTATGTACGTAGTCCTGAAACGGGGAAAGTGCTGTGACAAGTTATTGTTGTGGAAGCCTAGATAGCAGCATTGAGGTTCAAACCAAGAATCTATACAGCAAGATCTTGTTGTGACCACAAACCTAACCAGATTTGCAGATTCTTGCTGGTATTTTAGCCTTGTGCTAGTTAGTCAGAACAGCCTTCATGATAAATCTCTGCCTGGACCATCTTTCAGTTTCTAGAACAAACTAGTTTATTTCAGCTAGAATACTGGGGAGTTTTGCCCAACACATAATTCTTTAAAAAGAAGTTATATTAGGCACTGTCACTGTATGCGTCACTCCAGGAAAATCGACGCTTGTCAACCCTTGTTGTGAATCTAGTTGGAAAGTCGAGCTATATCTGTTCTGTTCTAGCTATCTGCACCTCAGATGTGGTGTTGAATAGAGCTGACATTTGCTTGAACGGTTCAATTTGTAGCATCTAAAGCAAAGGATTATTGTTCTTGGTTTTTTATAATTTGCAACAGGTAATATACCTTTCTGATCAGGAAAACCAGATTTGGTGTCTCGAAGGAAAACATGGTCCCTATCAGCTATCGCCTACAAGAGTGATAACTATGATGCTTGTAATCGACAATAACCTCAGCTATCAGGCAACATATTCATGTATGCGCTGCAATGGATTTCGGGCAACGAAGGAAGGTGATGTTTGAAACCACCTCTTTTGCCGGTAATGTGGTGCTGGGTGGATGGTTGTCTGATGGATTCGCCCGACCAGCTGCTCGATGAATAGACATGACCTGCATCTTTTTCTGTGTGGATGGTTGTATTCGAGTCTGTGTTTTGTTAATTTCTAGCTAGTAGTATAAGCTAAGTGTTAGCAACAATAAATCTAGCCGAGATCCTCATGCTTGATGTTATTTATCAGAGATATGGTTGGTCCATGTTCTACATATTGTCACACCTATGGTTCTTTCAATTCAGATCAATACCTTGTCAAAATGGTTCATTTAATGAGAGTCGAGACTATAATCATGAAGTTATTCTATTCATTGAAAGTGCAACAATGTGTTATGCATAATTATTATTAGTAAGTATTATTCGATGGGATCACGTAATATCTTTACTTCTGATGATAAGGTCATTACTATGTCAAAAGCCATCATATACGCATACGATAAACCTGATAATATTTGATGAAAAATTTATTGAAAACTTAATGCAAGTACAATGAAGCCGCTAGTCCTTTCGCTATCATTCCACTTACCTATATACAACAAACGACCAAAATGCCCCTACATCTTTCACTTTCCCTTACTTAGAAATCAATGATGATAGGTTAAGCCCAAAGGATCATAGACTATGATAGTTTTCTTTAACTCCATCAACAATCCCCAAAAAGGCCAAAAAACCCAAATTTTCCTTTTCATTGGTTGGCTACATGGCCCTTCATTTTCTTCTCTGTTTTCATTTCTCTCTCTGAATCTCTCATTTCTCTCGTTCTTTTGTTTCTTCTCATTTTTTCCTCTCATCTTTCGTTCATTGCCTGCCTCTTCTTCTCCTTTGAGTCATGACGGTATGTGATTTCTATGATGATAACTTTTGATCATATGTTTATATGATGATTGATGGGTTTGGATTTGATTGAATCAGCCATGTTGTTGTGGTTGACCTGATGATGAATTTGTCATCTAATCCTTTTGATTGATTGTTGATTTGATTTTGTTTCTTGGGTTTTTATGAGTTTTGTGGTTGATTTTGTTCGACCCAGTTGAAATTGATCAGGTTTTGTTAGTTCTGATGGATGATTAGGTCTTTTGTGTTCATGATTTGAAATGGGTTGGCCAAAGTTTCTTCCTGTTTGGAGAAATTGATTGATTGATTTATTGTTCGTTGTGTGGTGATCTAAATGGGTTTGGGTCGTTGGAGTTAATCTGTGTTCGTTTTCTTAACGATTTAGTGTAGATTTTGAGTATGTTGATTGCCGCGTTATATTAACCTTTTTGTACACCCTTTTTCTTTTTTTGTGGTATGTCTTGTTTTTATGGCACAGTTAAGGGAGGACTTGTTAGAAAGATGTGGTTCTTTGATTCCTGTGAGTGGTTGTGTTGACATGTATGATTGAATCAGATTGGGGGTTTCTGATCCTTTTTCACTAACCTAGCCTATAATACAAGCAATCGGCTATATGGATACGACAATCTCATTTTCCTTCATCTTGTTCAATGGCCTTGGCGGGATGTTTGATATTGTGTCTTTATCTATGGTGAATGATCCGAACACTCTATACATGTTGGCTCTCGACTAGTTAACAGACCCGATCATTATATTATCCAAATTTTATATACCAGTTAGGGATGTGATATAATCCTCAACCAGATAGGTTTAGGTTCTGTTCCTGTTTCTTAACGAAAATGCTAATGATCTGATTAATAGGCGAATCTGATTGAAACTGCAGATAGCGTGAGCCTGCATTTGTTGTTGTTTACCTTCGATGATTTTAAATTTGGTTTATGGCATGTGAAGGTCCTTGCCAAGGACGTGTTCTGTTGAGACATAGCTAGATTATGTCTTGCTAGGTGATGGATGGAAGATAGGTTACCACCATCATGCTAAAGTGGTTGATATTGCCATTTTGGCTTTGAAATGAACAATCGATCAATGTATGTTGACTGTGTTTTACTGTGCTGTGTGATCTCGCTAGAGACTGAGCGGCCGAGACAAATTTTCTTTCAATTGTTGTGGTAGAAAATAATATTGCTGTCATGGATCTGTTGATCTAAATAAAAGCAATTATGTTGGTATGGCCGATGCTGTTTAGTCATGATTTCTTGATGATTTTTATTTCTTCATATTTACTTCGGTGGCTAAGAGGTTGTGGTTCGATGTATTATTTGTTATGTCTTTTGACAGGACAAGGGCAGGCCATTGCCGAAGTTCGGCGACTGGGATGAAAATGACCCTGCTTCAGCGGAGGGTTTTACTGTGATCTTCAACAAAGCTAGGAATGAGAAGAAAACTGGTAATAAACCTGACGAGTCTCCTGGGAAGAATGACTCAAACGCTAAGCAAGGACGTGGACTTTCACACTCAAAATCCCAGCCTGTAAGTTCATGTATCAGTGATTGAACATTGTATCTTCTTCTTTGTGTGCGATTTTCAGTTGTGCACTCAATATTGAGACGCAAAACCAGTTGTGGTATGGGTGCTGATAGGGAACCTACGTTCTTCTTGTGGTTCTTGAACTTTTGCAGAAAAGGTGGTTATGTTGTGTACAGGCCCCGGATACGCATTCTTGACTCTGAATTCCCTTTCCTCTCGAGGACACGAATGTTGGGGGATTATGATTTTGCGACCTGCCTCATCATATTTCTTCCTTTCTACGAGCGATGGAGAGTTGTGATGGCTGATTGTGATATCGAGAGCGTTTTCTATGATGATTTAGGGTTGATGTTGGAGGAGGGTATTTGACGGAAGATAAAAACATGAGCTCTCTGCAGTCATGTTCCTACACATCTGGTAATCTCATGTTATGTTATGATATCTTTTTTTAATGCTTTCTGCAATGATTTAAGCCAGACTCCAGCTCTTTTGTGCACCGCGATCCTAATCTGCAATAAATCTGTATGCTCACTAGATTTGTGCTACCAAAAGCTGATACTTGTAGAACCATAGAGGAACTCACAATGACCTGCATCGACGGCCAAGTGATTTTGATATAACAAGCAATATCGCTAACTAATTCCAGGTCTTAAAAACCGATCTACCAGAAAATAAGCAAGCAGAGATGGACATCTGAGCAAAATAATCGTCCAGTTCACATGATTTTCCCTTATTATGGATTGGTATTAATCTTCTTTGAGATTTTTCTCATTCATGGAGCTTCAAAATGTTGAGAATTCTAATTTCCCATCCGAAAACTTGGAGAACAAAATTCATCCCTATTACTCTATAATTATAACTCAAAGAGCACAGCTGTGACATCTACACTCTCGACATAGACAACTTTCGTTCAAACAAGCGCTTTAGGAGAAAAACTTGCACCACGCTTGCTGCCACAAGTGCCGCCGATTCAAACAACGCCTTGTGAAGAGCTCTCTTGCTCATCCCTTCATTTACTGCATTCGCAAACAGCATATAAATCAGCATCACATTATTAGCCTACATCACTGAAAGCAAATCAGGATGGCAAGCTACAAACTCGGGCACGAAACTTACTTATAGACTGACGGTCGGTCTGAGCCTCGAGCCAATGCTGTTCAAACTGGACATTGTAAAGGGCTTCCCCCAATTTTTCTATCTGTTCCATTATCGGCTTCACATGCTCTGCAGTTTCATAAAAACACAGAAGTTAAAAAACACGACATATTGTTCCAAACCACCCGCTCTAAACGGTCCACAAAGTCAACAAAACCAGGACTCACCATCTTTCGCATGCTCCTCGTAGTATGAGAAATGGCCCACAAGTACATCAAAATCGATTGTTTCGTGATAAGGGGACTTGTTGGTGAAACAGAAATGGTACACTCCTTTCTTGTTAGCTACGAACTCGAACTTCTCACTTGTCTTGTCGCGGACATCCTGAATCTGGTTCCCTGCAGGTCCCGTGACCTGCGAACTCAACACATTTCCAAGATCACTATGATCACACAACCTAAATATAACATAAAGAGAACATTTAGAAAACATCGATTCCTTACCACTAGATCAACGCCATGTTCTGATTGCCATGAAGAGTCGTATTTGATGACAACAAACGATACATGGATGGTATCCCATTCATATTCGACCTTTTGTGAGAAGCATTCCTGCTTGTCGATCACAAATCTAAGTCCAGATGCCAGTTGCAGGCTCGCTATGATCACGAGCAGAAAGATAGGAGCAACACAAACCTTATTCATCTGCAATTGCAAGACAACAATGTCAAACACACCAATACGCCGACCACATATCATGCCAAACTACTCGAGTATGCGACTTAAAATTGCTATGCCAAAACTTAAAATTTTCTATCACAAGCTCATCTAAAGACCATCATTATATAGCCTAGACCGAGCAAGTCAATACAAAAACTGGGTCACTAAGTAGTACCGGTTGGCTTAGAGAGACTTGTTCATAAAATTGTTCAACATTAGATGACGAAGTTAAAGCTCCAAACTCCAGCAACCTAGCAATGCAAGTCAATTCGATAAATCACTAATCAGCAGGCACCTAACGCCATATTACTGTTCGTCCCATTCCATGACAGACTGACGATAATAATTTTAAGCACGTTAACGCACATCTTGTGTCCTTCAGATGTACGCAGGATTAACGACCCCAACACCACGAACTAGCCTCACAAAATTCATATCAAACTAAATCTATGCCGCAGACCAATCAATAAACAATCGAAAGTCGAAACCCAAGGCCATCCAATCCACCAGGATTCGAGCTTCTACCACAAACCTCTAAGTTTTCCAATAAGCACAAATCCCCCAAAAACCAAAAGCCCAATCCAAAAACAATGCCACCCTTAATTTCATTCAATTCACCCCCACAAACTATTTGCAACATTGATCTCTAATCCAACTCCCAAACCCTAATTCAATCAAACGAGACCCAACAATACGCCTCCGAATCAAACAACAACCACAACCTAGTGGTTCCATATCATAAAGAGGTTCTTACGTGACAAAATGTAAACAGTCTTATCTTAGATAACAGAGAGACGGTTTTCCCAATAAATACACCCATAAAAATTCAATCTTTCCACACCCCAAACCCATCCCACAAACACAATCAAATTGATCGATCGATTTGATCAATCAATCAAGAATCACAAAACCCAAATCAACTCATACAACAACAAGAAAAACCCAACAAAAAAGATTCAAAACTTATTAGAAATGAATCGAAATTGGGCTTTGATTATACTAAATTGAATCGAACTTTGAATCAAAGTGAAGAAAATTATGGAAATGTTAAGAGCAAACCTTTGAAGACGGGAGACAGGAGGAGACGACGTCGTCGAGGACAGAAAGAGAAGACTCGAAGAGATTTCTTCAGTTACAAACTGAGTACGAAACCCGACAGTGTCTGTGGGGACCACACACACCATCTCTCCACGTCGATCGACCAATCCCTGATTTTCTTTTTAATTTCTTTATATTGTTGGATGTTACTCTCGACCTCCACATAAATTATCACATATTATTACAAATAAATATTTTATATAAATTATAATATTTTTAAATTAACAAATTTTTGATATTAAAATGTTTAAAATATTCTCATTTTAAATCGAATTATTTTGATATTATTTTTTTTTCTATCCATCCACAATTCTCACCGTTATTTTTTTATTTTATTTTATTCTTTTTTCTAACACTCATAATTATTATTCATTCCCTCACTATTCCAACAAGGACATATTGATAAAAAATACTAACAAAGTCAATCCAATTTCTTAATGATCATCTCAAATCAACACAACATAATCTATCTGGAATGATAGGATTTATTAAGATAATTAGAAATGAAAATGAAATATTGACGGTCTAGTAGTGTCGTTTATGTTCTTTGATTTTAATGATTGATGAAATATTTGTTATTATTTTTTAAACGGATAAAATGGAACAGAAATAAAAAAATAATTGTTCCGTGTTCAATATGAATACGATATCTTAATCAAAAAAAGACGAAAAAAATATTCAAGATTTTTTAAAGAAATTTTTTAATTCATTAAATATTTTTTATTTTGATTATTGATATTTTTTTCAATTACTACTTTTGATTTTCAGCTTTGAGTAGCGATACTGAATAGCCTAAATTTGTTTGGTGATTTTAAAAATTGATTTTGGTAATTTGTACTCTTTTCGTCTCATAATATAAACATCAGTTGTCTATTCGTATCGTTTTAAAATATATGTAACATATCATATTTATTTAGTAATATTTTCATATAAAAAATTTTAAACAACTAACATCTGTTATAATACATCAACTATGTCTTTTTATAACTGTTACAACAAAACCTCACGATCACTAAACAACTATTCTTTCTTCATCAAATTCCATAAAAATTCATTACTCATATAAATTCACGTGTTCGATCAATCGATTGTCTATTTTATGGAACGAAGAGAATACAATATTTATAACTTAATCTCAAGCACATACCAATATTCATGATGTATTGTTGTGAGAGCACAGGATGCGATGACTAGTAACACCTCAACTATGCTCATAGATGTATGATGTCGTATTACGGTAACATATCAACAAGAAACTCAAAATGTAGTACGTAAGCGGTCAAAACTTAATCTAATGATTTGAACACCAAGGCGCGGCATTATTTCAAGCAACACAATTTATCATATTATGAAGGATATTATAAAGGGCTGATGTTTTGTATTGTATTAAAGTCGAATCACATCTATGAAAAAAACATGAACACACACATATATATAAATTCAAATTGAACAGTAGTGCCTAGTGTCTACATTCTACCAACTACTATAAGGTAATCTATTGGACATTATGC
Source organism: Drosera spatulata (assembly GCA_035668315.1). NCBI lineage: Eukaryota > Viridiplantae > Streptophyta > Magnoliopsida > Caryophyllales > Droseraceae > Drosera > Drosera spatulata. Next base: position 8,273 of record JAOVYX010004443.1, read on the forward strand.
TACACTCGCGACATAGAGAGCTTTCGTTCAAACGGATGCTTCATTAGATATAGTTGCAGTCCATTCGTTGACAGTAGTACAGTTGACTCGAATGGTGCCTTGTGGAGCGCTCCCTTGCTCGTCTCTGTCGACGAAGCTCCATAATTCAGCATCGCGAGCATCATCGAACATGACAAGGTACCTACCGGTAGAATATTAAGGAAGATAATAAGTAATTTACCTTGATCTAATCATGAGTAATTTGAATTGATCACAACTCAACAATGTTTATGGGGTCAATATAAGACTCTAGTTTGTTCTTGTTTATTGAGCTTTGGAGCATGACGAAGAGTAGTCCCTGCAGGCTCTCAGAGAATTTCTGCTCTAAGACATTGAGAGCAAGGCAGATCACTACCGTTAGACACTGAGGGACGCGGAATTTTCTTTGTGTGGGGCTAACCGAATCGGGAAAAAAAAAATATTAATGTCTATAAAATTATATTGTTTAAAATGAATTATGCAAATAAAAAAGTAGATTTACAAGCTATGCAAAAAGATTGATTTCAAAAAAAAAAGAAGAAGAAAAAAACAAACAAACAGTTCAGATCAGACCACCATTAAAAAGAACAAAGAATCTGCTCCACATTGGATTGCCCTGGCTAATCAGTGCCCTTGGTGACTTCTCTTTGTCAGCTGTCAAGCCTTCCACTCCAGGATGTCTTGAATCGTTCACCACATATTTGCGGCTTATCTATCCGGAAAGCACAGGGAATCATATACTGATCTGAGTTCGTATTGCTCAAGCAGAAATAGACCGACACACAAAAGAGAGCGGGATAAGTTAGCGTCGATCGGGGACAGAATCCATGGCAGAAACCGCAGTTAACTTCGTACTAGGGAAATTAATGTCGTTGGGTTGGGCTGAAGCGGAAACGTTGAGCGGACTTGGACGAGAATTCAATGTGATCGCCAAAGAGCTCAAAAGCATGCAAGCCTTCCTGATGGATGCGGAGGGAATGGCGGAGGATGATCCCAGCGCCAATAACTGGGCGACGGAGGTCAGGAGCATCGCATACCGTATTGAAGATGCCATCGATGAATACACGATGCTCCAGGAAACCAAACATCAGAGCAGCAATTTTGTCCAAAAAGCTGCTCGATCAGTACACCACATGCCAGCACTAAGCCGACCGGCGAGGTCCATCAAAGACATCAAAGCTGAGGTACTCGCTGTACATAGGAGGAAGGAGAGCTACAACTTCAAGAAATATCTAGCTGAACCGGGAGACAGCAGCTCCAGTGGTAGAGCAGCTGCAGCATATCCGTCACAGGTATCTAGTCTTTTTGCGGAGGACTCTGATCTTGTTGGTATAAATGATCGCAAGGCAGATCTGATCAAGCTGTTGGATCCAGACGGTGAATATAGCGCATGTTCTGTCATTGCGGTGGTTGGGATGGATGGCCTAGGCAAAACCACAGTCGCAAGGAGAGTATACAAGGACGGAGTAGTGGGATCAAACTTCCCATTCCGTGTCTGGATCACTGTGTCGTGAACAGTAACGTGAACAGTTGTACGGATATAGTACTGTTTACACAGTGTTCCGGTGAATAGTACTCCGACAGAAACAGTGTTTCTTTTGTGCTCTCTTCCTAATAGCTATGAAGCCCTTGTGACTACTATGATTCATAGTCCGGATTCTTTAACATTGGAAGATGTTAAGACATCTTTGAGTAGCAGTCAGCTGAGACACCAGCTCTCGGAATCATCGAGCCCCTCAAGCTCTAATGATGCTCTATTCATCAGAGGGAGACAGGATTGACGACAACAGGATAAGTTCAGAATCCGATCGAAGAGTAAAAACTCGAAGAAATCCGACTCTTGTCGCTATTGTCATCAGAAGGAACATTGGAGGAACGAATGTCCTAAACTGAAGAACAAACAGAAGAAGGAGGAAGCCCCAGTCGCTGGTATTGTCGAGA
>JAOVYX010004444.1:0-10231 GCA_035668315.1 Drosera spatulata
AGGCTTAGTCTTATTAATGAATAATGAATACTCTTTATTGCAAATTGTAATCATATTTTTTTAATGATTCTAATCTAATTACAAATGCACAATAGGCACGGAGAAAGAAATGCACGAAAAAGAATCATCAATAAGAATTTGGGTAGGACATAAAAAACTTATCGCACCACGCAAAGCAAAAAGAAAAAAGAAAAACATTCATAATACTTGTCTCAGAAAGTGAAATATCGAGAAAAAGATACACATTTGATATATTTTTACTCCAAATTCACAAGGATAAGTAGCACAATACACTGACATAACATTATTCAATTGTTCACTAATAAGTCCATCCATAGGGTAACTGAGCACTGAAGCCTGAAGAAGCCATGATTTGGAAGTCGCATGAGAAGAAGGGAAAAAAAAAAAAAAAAAAAAAAACTTGGAGCAAGGTAAACAAAGTAGCAGGTCTAAACTGACTTTTATTATTCCTGCTGAAAGTTTGTTTAAAGTGCACATCCAAGTAACACCAAAAATCCACATATTTGAATTTATTTTGTTTCAATACAACAGAAAAGTGTTTGTGCTGCAAAAAGGTTGGTTGCTAACTAGGCATTGCAAATCCATCTCATCCGTTGATTTTTTGCATAAAAGTCACGTGAATCTTGTTCCTTAATTTTTTTTCCCTGCTAATTTTAAAAAAGAACTTTCCAAAATAATTTATACATGATCAACGGTCAAGATTATTTGCAGTATGTACCTGGCTACCTTTTGCAACAACAGCCATTCTCCGCAAAATAAAATATAAAATGAATGAGACAAAACAGGGATGAGCAGAATTAATCCTATTAAAGACACACAATCACCTAAACGACAAGACATATAGCTCACTACATAACAGAAGAAAAGAAGCTACTCACTTGAGCTACCACGAGGCCGCGAATGTCATAACCAGGAACAAAGAATATGTCACCAACAACACCATTTCCGAAGCCCAGCTCCACCTGCAACATATAATGATATATATCATGATGCCAATCTCGAATATGATAAGGGTAGGATCAGTTGATAACTACAGATAAGTCACAGCTCTTAAGTCACCAACCTCATTAAGACTTCTAATATCCACTTTCACATCAGGATGGGAAGCTCGTAACTTGTAAATGCCTTCAAATACAGATAAATCATCAGCCATTGCAGAACATATAACACAAAGGCAACAAAAAATCTGATAATTTAGACAATTAATCCAGATAAAAGACATAGGAGGAGGAAAAGGAAAAAGAAGAAGAAGAAATAACTGCCAATGTTACATTTACACAAGTGAAAAAAGGTTACCACCCATGCATAAATAGCGTGGTCACTTATTAGCATAGTTCAAAGTCAAGGCTGTAACAACCGAGATCTTGGTGTACCGTGTATCGGATCGGTTTCGGCCTAGGCCGAACGGATATTGTTAGTTAAGTCAATTGAAACCAGCATTCGATATAACAAGGGATATATTTGGTGTTTTCGGTGATTTACTGGAAAAATATCAGTTGTAACGTGTTTTTGGCCAAAATAAAGGACTAGACTCGGCGAGATTCTCCAAGATGAGAAAAACAAAAGAAAAATTATTAATGGAAACGAATTAAATATCATAAGTCGGGCAATTAGTCTTTGAAAGCTCTATGGAGTTCGAGTTATCACATTCCCTATGTTATATATGTAGTGTTCAATGAGTAAGAGTTTTGAACATGTGCATTTCTTTATATTATAGCACTTTTAGAAGTCGACAGCGGTTTGGTTGATATTAAAATGTTATATCTATCAAATATGATGTTTTTATGACCCTTTAACAATGTAAAATTCTTAGAATGTTTGGAGTATCTCTCATAAAAAGTTTTCATGAATTTTAAAACGCTCTAACTACTATAGTGTTGCGTATCGTGCGAAACCATGATCGAAACCGATACCATTACAAAATTTTTACAACCAAGACGAAGACCGATATTGCGCCTTTGAACCATGCTTATTTGTAAACAAATGGGCATTCATGATAACTCGTACTGTAACAAAGGATTAAAGCAGATTAATTTCCCCTACTAACATGACCAATTTACCATCATCTAAAGAGTCCAAAGTGCCCAGAAATTGCTCTGGACCCTACCCAAGATAAAATGCAAATAATGGTTGGACTCATCAGATGAAGTTATACATCATGGAAAGCACTGTTCAAGATAGTACATGTTACAAATTTCCACGCCTATGCATGTGTTGTGGTATAATGTAGGTTTATCAATGTGTCTATAAAACCGTGAATGTTGTTCATGCAAGTGCTATTTAAATTCAGCATGAATGTAAAATATAAGCTTTTAAATTACAATCTTAGCTGCTTCAATGACGAAGGCAACCTGATCCTTGTATGCAAATATGTGTGTATTTGACAGCTGAGCAGAATGCCAATGGTGGGGGTTTCTGAAAAGCTTCTAGCAGTTTGGCCATGTATGATGGGCAATCCATGATTCTGTCTGTTACTGACTGAGTTTGTTGAGATTATTTTGGTTCACTAATAACCTAAATTAGCGGGGAGGGGATTGTAATTAGCATAGCAATGCTATACGTTGCATATGCCTGCTCATATGTGGAAAGGAGAGAGACGGACACCATTGGGGGACGAAAAGAAGGACAGGGAGAGCCAAAGAGGGAGATAAGGATAGAAGAAGGGGAGAGTCAAATTCAAATGGGTAGCACCTCATGAATCCATATCAAGAAACTGAACAGAAACTGAAAAGTAAAGCTACCATGCTCAACTCATTTTGAAATCAACCATAACTTCCATTATGATAATAAGCTTCAATTGATTGAACTACAGATTCCATAACTTCAGCTTCTTCAAGAAGAAATCACCATTCCAAAATTCAAAGTTCAGGTATTAATCTCCTTGCAAACCTGGTGTCACATTTTTGAATGAGTAATCTCCTTTGGACGACGTTAGAACAGAAGAGATCAGGTCGCCTGCTGAAGATAGAAGTTCTACAGCCACATCAGACGGTCCTCGATCCCTAGATTGACAGCTTTCCCCACCAACAGCCCCCAGAATTCTTCCAGACAAGGAAAAGCTGCAAACAGGTATACCACAGAGACAACACAGAATAACACCAATAAGAATAACATCGAGCGACAAGAACAAGAAACTCCTTCAAACGTACGAGAAAATACAAAGATTTAAAAATCAATAGAGTCAGACCCTGTGAACTGAAAATTGATATCTTCATTTCCATTGCATCCTGTATGGTCGATGAAGACAGGAACCTATCAGGAATATCATTCATTTTAGATACCAAGGTACATTAACCACATAAGGAAGTCCGAAACTCATATAATAATAAGACGAACTGCATGAATATGCTTATGTACAAGCAACCGTATAAGTTTACCTTATCTGGATGCCAGGACCATCCTTCTGGTGCCTTGACTTTAATTAAGAAAGATCCCTGCGTGTGGCCAAGTAGAAAAGAAAAGACGATAAGTAAATTTAATATCTTCAAATGCAAATGCATATAGAATCAGTGAAAAGTCCATCGAAAATGCCATATGAATTTAAGGAGACATGGACGTTAGACTTTTCATGCTTTAGGTTAAAGGCAACACTTAGCAAAAGATCTAATGCACATCTTTGCTTCCTTACTTTTTTATTCTTCTCATCAATTGGAAAATAGATCGACTTGTTTGGCGCACAAAAAGTCTAACCTAAAGGTGAAATCTCAAATTCTTAAACAGGTGATGCACCCTACAACATCTTAGCTATATGATCTGCAACTTTCATAACATTTAACAAATACCCAAATGATTGGAAACAATGGAAAACTAAAAAGGTGATGCACCCCCAACATCTGAGCTATATGATCTACAACTTTCACAACATTTAACAAATACCCAAATGATTGGAAACAATGGAAAACTAAAAAGTCGTACTCTATAGTCTATAGTCCCAAGTAGTCTAGTACAAATAGGTCCAAACAAAACCAACCAATGCAAGCGGATAACTTACATTTGGTATTCCAAATATTCAACTAGACCACAGATCTATAACTGTGTATTGAAAGTACCTTGTCATAAACAGGGATAAAGTAATAGCCATTGGGAGCACACTGAGTTCTGTCTTTCACTAATCCATCAACCGTCTGCAGTTCAACCTGAATAGACAACTAAATTTGTTGGTCTTCGCTCCCCAAGCACAACATACTAAAAGAAGCCCTTACCAAGAAAATGCAAGAATAATAACTGCATAAGTACATAACAAGGTGCTTACTCCATCGTACTATTCAAAACAGCATCATCAAAATAAATCAACAGAAAAGAAGCATTATCGCATGAAACTAATATTGATGCTTTCTTGCCCACATTATCCTAATTCATATCTCTATCTGAATTGACATACTGTGTTCTTGTTTTTGCAAAGTTCATCCATCCTTACATTGTCAAATACTAACCCATTAGCGAAGCAGAACTTCTCCAACATAACATTTTGTTTTATACCAAAGGCGCCATGTCCTTGATAAAAACAGAAATCCTGTGACCGTACTCAGCTATCAAGACGCCTCCAAAAAATACATAAGTAATTCTACACAAGAGACAAGACATCGACCGAAACAATTCATTTGCAAATGCTCCAACATATTGCCTCAAAATCAAACTCTACACATCGACCAAGCAGTTCTCAACGCTACTCCAATAATCATTATACACTGCCAAATCTCCTTTCATTGCTTAAACTTACGGTTTATCAATATCAGTCCATTTTATGGATCATGAACCGATTTCGGCAATGCTTCCACCTAGCTTGCCTCCGAAACCGCTTTTCAAAACAGCAGAATCAACTGAATACACCACACATCACAATCCACCAAATTCCATCACATAAAGAAAAAGCAACAAGCTTTTATAACACGAAACCATACCGTGATGTGCGAATAATCCAGCTTCTTATCACTCGGCCTCCTCGCCTTGATCAATCCCGGACTCGCCTTCACAAAACACACAAAAACCAACACATTCTCAATCCATCTCATAACCAATCATTCACACAAGAAATACACAATCAAAATCACTATCAATTACATTTACCTCGATGAAACCGCCGCATCCGTGGATCGAATCGGAGTGGACTGATGAGACTGCGAGAGCTGAGATGAGTGCGATCGTAAAGAGAAAATCGAAGGTTGACATTATAGTGAGGGTTTGGATTTGGAGAGGAATTCGAATTACTTGGAGAAGAGAAAGAGAGGAGAGTGAAGTGCGATTAGGGTTTGTGGTTTTGGGAATTATTCGATGGGTGTCGCCGAGAATAGATCCGAGAGCAGAGAAGCTCTGGGGTGGCAAGTGGAGTACTCAAGTATTGACCATGGAGGAAGATTATGTTTGGGTATCTGTGCTATCCCATCCCAAATTATATGGGATGATTGTAAATAAAATTATTGATTTTGTTATAATAGATAATAATGCTCTTGAATGTTGATGAGTAAAATAAAAAAAATTATGAAAATCAAAAATCAAAAATTATAATCATGAAATATAATTTTTTACTCCAAACAAATCGATTTAATATCTAAATCTAATACTATAAATATAATTACAATGATAAAATCTATCAAATTTCTAAATCAATTATAAATATAATTATAATGACATTAAGGTTAAAACAATAGATTCTCTAAATGATAACGTTTAAAATATAAAACATAATCTTTTACTCCTCACAAAATCTATATAATATCTAAATTTATTTTAAATCTAATTACATTCGAATTTTAATCTTAATTATTTGGAAAAAAAACATTAAAACATTAGATTATTTAAATGGTAACAATAAACACACGAAACATAATCTTTTACTCCATAACTTCACCGACAAATAATATCTAAAATATTTATGAGAAAAAAGGTCTAAACTTTTATCAAAAACATTTAGAACATAACAAATCTATATAATATAGTAAGAAAATAAGGTTTAGGACATATTCATCTCATATTCTATAAATCTTGGTTTATAGTTGAATCGAATTTTTTTGTTGTGTTAAAAGGATCAACAAATTCAAATGGTTCTTTTATGACACATTAATACTGTTTTTTTTTTTTTTCATATTACCTTAGCATCATACATTTCCGTAATAAGTTTCCTAACCCGTGTAGCGCACGGGTTATTATGCTAATATTGAACAGTGTTATCAAACATTTGATAATTATGCTTTTGGTGTACTGTGAATTATACTAGAATTACCAAACCGATTTTACATAAAATAAAGATTATATTCCTTGCGTCTCATGAATCTTGCAAAATACTTGGACCCATGCAGGTTGATTCTTTTGTTTGTGTTGAATTTTTTGATAATTTTTCTTGGATATCTTTGCTTTTTGTACTATGAAGTCCCCAATTTTTCTGACTCGGAGGACCTGTTGCGTATTTATAAGACTTATAATACTTGTGCTTATTGATGTTATCAAAGCAAATGATGTTGATTAGGCAAAATATTGTTGTCCTATTGACCTTAGCAATAGCAAGTTTCGAGATTGACACATATAATCTAGTCAATTGCATTAGAATATATAACAAATGTAAATGTTTATTTGTTCTGGGCTCCAATTACAACCGTTTTTCTCATACTTACTTTCCGTTTTGGGTTGGCATAGCCAGATCGCTTTTGAGGAATGAAGTTTGTAATCTCTTAGTTGTATGCTTGGCAAATATCATTATATTCAAGAATTATCACATAAAACTGGTTTCCAATGCAAACATGTGATAGAAGGATTCAAACTGTGTTTTATACTAATGGTATGTAAATGATCGACGATGATTTTATGCAAAAAAATTTCAACAATTTCATTCATATGTATGCTCATGTTAGACTCTTCATTATCACATGGCAACTAAATGTCTCATTCATAATGTTTCAAACATTATGTTTATCGTAGCGACTCCAACACATGCATCGATTTTAGCAGGCACAAGAAAACCTTTCTAAATTTTTAAATGCAAGTTTTATGCATTTTTCTCTACATCTCTTGCGATGACAATTTGGTAGTGATATGTAGTGAGGGTAGAATGGTCATGCCTGTACTCATTATTGTTTTTTGGTCAATAGTTCTTCTTTCATGTCCTTCAACGTTGATGAACCTAAATAGCTACAATGAAAGTGTGAAACCACTTACAAGGTACCTAAGTTTAGAGCGCTTGTATAAGATAATGTAAAATAGATGCAATCTATATTTTAGGTAATAAAAAACAAAAAGATTTTGATAAAATTGCACTACATCGGTATCTCTTATTCTCTATTTTGTAGTGAACAATGCGTCTTTAAATCTAGATACTCACTAAAAAAAAGGGTTCAGGCCTAAGAATGTTAGTCGTTAAACGAGGGAAATTGATCGCAAAAGGACACAGACGATTAAACAACGACTATTGAAATTGCCGACCAATTTATATTTTTAGTTGTAAAATTAACGACTAAAAATGTTTTAGTATAAATTCTATCTAGCGATCAATTTGACTATTCCGTGGTAAAAGTTGGAGACGAAACACACATTTTGGTCTCTAAAAAGTGATGACTAAAATGCTAATGTAGTCTCGAACTTTAGCGACCAAAAAAGTATTTAGTCGCCCATTCTAACGACCAATTAGTTGGCCGCCATTTTGGTGATGACAAATGCCTCTGAATTTTGTGACGATTGTTATATTTGAAATTTTGACGACTATATTGATATTTTGGTCTCAATTTTGTCGACTAATTTGGTACATTGGTCTCTATTTTTGATGACTAATTTTAACTTTTGATCTTTAAATTTGCCGATTAAATTTGTTTTAAGTCGTCAAATTTACGAGTAAAATTCGACGTTAGTCGCCAATTTGGTTTCTCAATTATACATACAACCAACTTTCTGAAATACCCTGCTCTTACAAACAATAACAAGAAATTCCAAAGATTGCTGTGAAATAATCCATACACCATAATACAACTTTCGAAATCTAACACAATTTCATTAAAGGTAGGAATATCCAAGCATACAAACACTTAATAATGTCTCCAATCTAAACCATAACTAAATTGTCGAAGTCATAACGTACACACAACAAAAGCGAGAGGCTAATACAAACTTTCAGTAAAGACGAGATCAACGACAAGGCCCAGTTGGTGAAGGAGGCTACGTCTCTGTCCCAGTAAACAGATTAAAGCTCATACTAGGAGATAAGTTGACAACTATATAGTATATGGGTGCATTGTGATGGATTTCGAGTTTGCATGTGGGTTTCGATGCGGTGTTGGGATGGTTTCTACTCTTGTATGTGGATTTTTGAGGTGGTGTTGGAGAGATTGAGGTTGTGGTGGGATGTTAGTGAGAATTCGAAGATGAGAATTCGGTGGTGTGATGGTTTGAATGGTGTTGTGAGTGTTAGCTAGTGTTATAGTGAATCATTTCCTCTTGTGGACACGTGGCAGTCGATGCGGGTGGTAGGTGAAGATTAGTGGATCTGGTCCGTTAGCTTGGGGACGCATGCAGGCCGTTGGTCTATCTGGAAATGGAAGACGTAGTTTTATTGGGTTGTTGTAGTACTAGTTTGGAATATGAATACCCTTGTAATAAATGTTGTACGACATTGTGATGTGACTTTTCTCTTGGAGAAATAAGAAGAAGATGGTAGTTGGGTTTTCTTGTTCATTAGTCAGAGTTGTTGATTCTTAGCGTTACATGGCCTTCTGTGTATGCTACAGTTGGTATCAGACTAGTGATCATCGTGGACCTCGTGGATTGCCTACCAGTTCAAAGAGAGATTAGTTGATGGTTATGCCTCTGGTTTGTCCAGTGTTCTATCAATGGGTATAATTCTTTTGACGGATGATTTTGGTAGTTTCATTGCATGTTCTTGTTTTGGGTTGGTGCCCCCTGATTGGGTTGAGCTCTGTTTGTCTTGTTTCATTAGGGTTGGTGCTCCCTTGATTGGTTAGGGCTCTATCTTTCGAGTTCGTTCTTGGGTGCTCTCGTTGATCTGGTTGAGCTCTATGATTTTGTTCATTAATGGTGTGGTAGGAATGTGCAATCTCTCAGTTTGTATAGAAATTTATGAACAAAACTTAGGAAAAATTATGTATGTAATAGATGCTTAGGCTATAATAATTAGTTAGCTAGTTGCAGACTAGGGCAGCAGGGTGCAGCAGACGTGTACAGCAAATCAAGCCACAGCATGTAGTAGAGTGCAGAAGACTGAGGGGAATGCAGACTACCAGGGACAAAAAATTTACAGGCCAAAGATCAACTACATACAACAGCAAAAGCATCTCAAGGTTCTCATGACCTAGGACCATTCCGTTGTTCAAGGTCTGTTCCAGCAGCAAAGAGAAGTGAGCCATATCGCAGTGCAATTATGCAAGCTGAATTGCAGAAGACTGAGTGCAGTGCTAGGTGCAGATGAGGCTACACTAGCAGGCTGAGCAGATGAGGTCTGGAAGCTGTTGAGTGGGAGTTAAGTTACAGCAGACTGGCTACAGTACTTGGTGTATGTGAAGTTGCAGAAAGGCTGGATATGAAGACTATGCAGCAGAGCTCATGCAGCCGAGGGTGCAGCAGAGGTGTGCAGTAGACCTGGTGTATGAGTCTGGGTGCAGTACAAGTTGTGCTGGAATGAAAAGGAACAAGGAAGAGGTCAAAAACGAGAAGCTGAGGCAAAGGTGATGTTTACTGGATAAAAAAGATGAAGCCAGGTCAGTCTATTGCAATAGAGGACAGAGCTGTCACTATCAGATAGCACAATCACGGGTTCTGATTTTTTGAGCCTATAAAAGGGGACTTACAGCGCAGGGAAAAAGGTCGACGAGTCTGAGAAAAACTTGAATATCATTTCAAAGCTTTCAAACGAAGAAAAAGCCATAGAGACTCGCTGTGTGTGAGTTGAATCGAAGATTCAGGATTTGTGAAGAAGGTTCATGTAATGTCCCCGACTTTCCGCGCCGGAAGACACGTGAGCGTTATGCCATCACAGACCCGGTCTGTGACAAGGCTAAACAAACCGAATAGGTTTTAGGGGTACAGAAGTCAAGGAACTATAAACAGTAACCAAATACCTGTTTAGTTACAACATTTACGCGGAAGCTTTACAGATCGTTTATTACATTTAAACGATATAGACATCTGATCTGCCGTAATATCCAAAGTACATAGATTCATCTATATACAAGCAAGCTCTCTCTAAGAGCCTTCAGGTGCTGCTGGGGGCATA
>JAOVYX010004445.1:0-10231 GCA_035668315.1 Drosera spatulata
CAAGGCTGATTTCTTGGTTCAGCAAGAAGCAGACCACTGTATCAACCTCTACTGCAGAAGTAGAATACATAGCTGCAAGAAGTTGTACTGCACAGGTACTTTGGATGAGGTCTTACCTGGCAGACTATGGACTAACGTTTTCAAAAATAAACATATTTTGTTACAACACATCTACAATGACTATTTCTGAAATCCTATTTTTCATTCGAGGACCAAGTACATTGATGTCAGATATCATTTTATCAGAGATAATGTACAAAAAGGTCACATAAAGTTGGAATACATTTCAACAGAAAAACAAATTAGAGACATTTTTATAAAACCCTTAGATGAAAATAAATTTATCATGTTCAGAGGAGAGCTTGGCATGATAGATTTAAATGAGTAAAATGGCCATGTATACTGCTTTACTGCTCTACCGTTGGTGTAAATGCAGATGAGCAGGATTTAAAAAAAAATGGGTTCAATGTTTTCAAAGAATGCAGATGAGCAACTTCGCTCTACTGCTCTACTGCATATGTAAATGCAGAAGAGCAAACCACCTGAAACGCACACAATGTTTTTCAAGTGATGTAGATGAGTGACTTTCCTCTATTGCTCTACTGCACAAGCCATGCAGACCAGAGATAGGTGTCACTCTATTGCTGCTATTTTTGGAAAGAAATAGTTTTCATGATTATCTCCTTAATTTTTACAATGGACGGATTAATTTTGGAAAGTGTGTAAAGATTACTTTTTTCTTTCAACTGTAAAAATCAACAACGATTATAAAAGGAGAGAACACTATTACAAAAATCACTTTACGACTCTTTCTCTCTCGCTCTCTCAAGTGATCAGCAAACCCTAATTCTTTTAATTCTCTCTTTGATCCCTCTCACTCTCTCAAATTCTTTCTGAAAAGCTTTAGCAAATTTCAATCTTTTTAAACTGTAATGGCCAACAAACCCACTTCCTCAACACCCTCCAAATCATCCAAGCAACAAGCAGCCCTGCAAGAAAAGACTTGCAAACAGGGGTGGTGATCGACTTCAAGACTCTACATCATGAATCAGATGAAGTTAGAGAAGTCTCAGAATGCATACAGGAGGCTGGATTAAAATATCTTTGTGAAACAACCAATCCCATATTCGATGAGAAGGTGGTGGAATTTATTGAGAAGGCTACACCCACAAGAAGCAGGTCTTCAAGATCATTGCAGAAGACTTAGTAAGAATCTTCAAACTCTCCAATGAAGGTTCAAGAGTCATTCCCTCCACGGTCGTTGCTGAAGGACGGCTTGCTATGCTTACATCAGAACACGAAAAGGAAGGAATCAGAACAATGAAGAAGTTCCTATCCAAGGAACGTAAATTCCTTGTTGACGTGGTCAAAAAGGCCATTATGTCCAGAGAATTTTCTAAGGACTAAATCACGTAGGATCAGCAAGAAATCATGTGCGTGATCTTGATGAGGCACAAGGTTGACTGGGAAAGTTTGCTCATGTATCAGTTAGCCATTAGTAGAGGCAAGACATCCTCGCTACGGTAGGTGGCTCAGTATCATTCTGAAAGACAAATTAAAGCTTTCAGATGAACAGGGAAGCCCTTGGACGGTGTCGAAGGAGATAGACATCAAGAAGATTGAAAGATTGCCAGCAAGTTTGGCAAAAACAGGGAAGGTTCCAGTGCCATAACCACAACCATAACCCAAGTCTACAGCACAACCTGCAGTGTAGCAAAGGGCTGAGAAGCCCAAGAAGAAGATGATTCCAAAGGCTCCTAAGCCCCCAAAAAGGAAACTAATACTTCAATCTTCTAAAGAAACAGAAGAACTAATCATTGGGAAAGCAACTGAAACTAAAGTAGAGTCTGCAGCTGTGCAGACCAGTGCTGACGTGTAGCACGAAAGTTTTGGAGCAGACGTGCAGACTAAAGAAGCTATGCTGACAAGTGATGTACCTGCAGTAGTGCAGACCAGCCATATACCGGTAGACGTGCAAAAAATTGCAAATTTTCTAAAACAACAACCAACACAACCACTTGCAGCCATCGAGGAAGGTTCATCTTCAAGGACTCTTCCTCCAAAAGCTCTAGAAATAGCAGCCCTACATGACTCCAATGTTGCTCTGGTACTCATAAGGGCAGGAGCAAACAGTGAACTGCAACAGTTCATACTAGGCTCAATGCGGAGCTTCGAGGAAATCCAAGAAGGTCCTCAAGTTTCCTTCAGAAAGGAAATGATGGCAAAGGGCTATACACGGAAGGAGATTGAAGACATTGAGGCTGTACTTCGAACACTGGAAGGCCCAGTACCACAACAAGCTTCTACTGAAATAGCCAGCATCACCATCACGGAAAATCAGTGCAGATGAACCAGCGATAATAACAACCATCACCATAGGGGAACCTGCAGTAGATCAACCAACCTCCACAACCTCCCTAGTTCCATACAACGATGAGGACGAACCTCAAATAATCCGAGTAAGAACTACTGAGGAAGTTGAAGCAGAGGAGGAAACTCCAGAACAAAGGCAAAAGGTGCAGGAAGCCCTCAGACTGGTTGAGAACTGAAGAAGAAAGCTCAAGAACACAGGGCAAAGAAGGATGCTTTGCTAGGAAGCCTCAAAAGGAGGCTATGCTACAAGAGTTTGCCCAACAACATAAACTCAGAAGGCGAAAAACGACAGGAAGCAGCACATCTGAGCCAACTCCCATAGAAGAAAATGAGGAGCAAGTTGAGGATGAGCTTGCAGCAGAATGGAGAAAATTGGATGAAGCTCTTGAAGCGGATACAGAAAAGATCCGCATAGAAGTTGCACTGCACAGAGCCACACAACAGACAACCCTGCAGAAGACTGCTTCTCAGGCCCAACCACAAAAGAGACCAGCTCCTACTCTATCACGAGCTGCACCTTTGAAGAAAAGAAAGACCTCCAAGAGTAGCAGGCCAAAGATGTTTCCCTCAGGCCCTCGGCAGCTATTCACCGTTCATCTAGACGGATCCCAAACACTGATAGGGGACATCTTTGGAATAACTGAAGGAGAGGTCAAGCAGATGATTCTACTGCAGCAACAGGCTGCTCAGACAAGGAACAGGCCGAAAGAGCCTTACATTCTCTTCAGAGGGGTATTGGAATGGAAGGACTCTACAGTGAAAACAGGAAGACACAGACAAGCTGAACTGTATCAAGTTGAGTTTTTCCACTTTGAAGAACTGAGGATGGAACTCAAAAGAAGAATTGACAAACATGTTCGAGCTGCGAACCTTGAAGTCAAGGAGTACCTCTCCAGACTAGAAGTGGGCAGACCACCATCTCCAGGAGGTGATGATGATGATGGTAATGAAGATCAAGGGGGAGACAACCACATTGATGAGGAACTCATTGACGAAATAGCCAGGCAAGGAGTCCTTGGCTACTTCAGAAGTCCACCTCAATCCAGACCAATACAGCTGAACCAACTATAGCAGAGGAAACAACTGCAGTAGAGGTAGAAGCCCTTACTGCTGAGACACTTGCGGACGAGGCAGAGTTGCAAACTGCCCCATCGACTGTAGTTGAGGACACCACAAAGAAGGAGCAGACCACTCTAGTGTCTACAGCAGAGAAAGCACCTGTAGACGAGCAGCTGAGTGTAGCTGAGCCAACTGTAATCATTTCTGTAGACGAGACAGTACATGCAGTTGAGCAACCTCTTCATCCCTCCCTTGCACAGCTGGTGCAAGCTATGGAAGAAATGCAAATTCCTGAAGTTGAGGAGCAAACAGAGGCAGAAAGTTCTTCAAAGGGAATGACTCTCTTGGTTCTACAATCAACAGCACAACACAAAGGCTGCCAAATTCAGGAAGCTGTAGACAACCATTCAGGAGACTTAAAGTCAATTGCAAACCCATATTCTCAACAATGACAAGCGGCTCACTATCATGGAGTCCAAAATTGATGCAACCATCAAAAGAGCCACCGTTGCATAGACAAGCAGGGCCTCAGAATTAAAGCGTTAAAGAAAGCTGTCAAAGACCTCACCTAGAGCTTTAATGCAAACAAAAAGGGGGAGAAGTCTGAGAGGCCTGCAGCAGAACGAACCTCTACAGCAGAGAGGTCTACTAGCAGACCTGCAAATGAGCCAAGGCCTCAGGGTGAGGCAGCTCCAAGGTCTACAACAGAAGGGTCAAGCAGCAGGGCAGAAGAGCAAGTGTCCAGGTCAGCAGTAGAGCAACAAAGGAAGAAGCAAAGGCACAAACGGCCTACGGTTCTGCAGCAGGACTATCCTTCCAAGAGAGGATGGAAGGATTGATCCTAACGGTAAAGTGTAAGTCGTCTACTTCCTGTAATATTTTTTTTCTTAGCAATGGATGTATAAGTGTTTTTGCTGTTTTAATTTCTTAGAAGTTTTATTTGCGTCAATTTAGGGGAAGATTGTTAGGAATGTGCAATCCCTCCACTTGTATAGAATTGATGAATAAAACTTAAGAAGAATTTATGTATGTAATAGATACTTAGGCTGTACCAATTAGTTAGGTAGTTGCAGACTAAGGGTCGCAGGTTATGCAAACGAGTGCAGCAGACCATGTTGCAGCAGAGTGCAGTCAGGAGCAGAGACCACTGGTGCAGTAGAGTACAACAGACCAAGGCAATGCAGACTACAGAGGACTAAAAATTACAGGTCAAAGATCAACTACATACAACAACAAAAAGGTCTCAGTGTTCTCATGATCTAGGATCCTTCCTGTGTTCAAGGCCAGTTGCAGCAGCAAAGTGAGGGAACCCTACCGCAGTGCCAGTATGCAACCTGAAATATAGAAGACTGAGTGTAGTGCTGGGTGCAGACGAGCTACACTAGCAAGCAGAGCAGATGAGGTCTGGAAGCTGTTGAGTGGGAGTTGAGTTGCACCAGAGTGGCTGCAGTACTTGGTGCAAGGGAAGTTGCAGAAAGACCGTATATGAAGACTGTGCAACAGAGCTCATGTAGCCGAGGGTGCAGTAGAGGCTGGCAACAGAAGCTGACAATAGAGGCTGCAGCAGAGGCTGACAACAAAGGTTTCAACAGAGGACTACAATAGAGGTTGTGCAGCAGAAGCATGTAGTAGACCTGGTGCATGAGGCTGGATGCAGTATGAGTTATGCTGGAATGGAAAGGAACAAGGAAGAGGTCAAAAATGAGAAGGTGAGGCAAAGGTGATATGTACTGGATCAGAAAAGGTGAAGTCAAGTCAATCTACAGCAGTAGAGGACAAAGCTGTCAGTATCAGGTAGTGCAGTCACTTGTTTTGGTTCCCTAAGCCTATAAAAGGGGACTCACAGTGCAAAGAATAAGGTTGACGAGTCTAAGAAACGTTGAACATCGTTTGAGAGCGTTCAAATAGAAGAAAAGCCTTGAAGACTCGCCGTGCGTGAGCTGAATCAAAGATTCTAGATTTGTTAAGAAGGTTCACTACTCTACAAGTGAAGAACAACAACTACAGCAGAGCACTGCAAGATGTAGGTTCTTCATCCTTTAGCAAGTAAGATCTTGTTGTAAAGGGACAATCTTGTAAACTAGAAACAAGAATTAGTGAACCTCCTCTTGGCTTGACTACACTGGTCATGACCAAGGAAAAACTGGACTAAGCTTCTGTTACTTGTTGATAGCAGATGTCTGAACCAGTATAAAAATCTTGTGTCATTTATTTTTTCGCACTGATTATCATTCCTAGAACTGTTAGTAAAGAACTTCAAGTCCAAAGAGACAAGCTTTACAAAGCAAAAGTCTCAACTACAGAACTTTCGTAATACTGCAAGAGACTTAGATAGTGCAGACTAGCCCATAGCTCTACTGCATTGTCTGGAAAATTTTTGAGATAACCTATTCACCCCCCTCTAGGTTATTTCTGGGAATTTCAGCCTCCTTTCCTGGGTCTAGCATGACTATTTTCACGTTCTTTGGAATTTTCATGAAGAAGATCGAACTTAGTGTACCTTCTTAGATCCATTGGAATCATTCATTATTTCTTTAAATAAGCCTGGGTGGCTGTTAAAACATTATTCTTTGACTCATCGTTACGGCGAGGAATTTGGTAGGGAGTGATGGGCATCCCCCATCCTCTTAGCATGCATACAACGACTTGATGTCGTCGTGGTACGGCCACGGATGACTCTCTGCAGGAAGGCCCTTCTCAATGCTGGTATCCGAAACTTCATTGAAAGGACACAAGAGGTGTGACGCATTAATGATGCTACTGTGATGCATGAAATGTACGGGTACAAATTGAATCGAATTGAAATATGATTTATGATGGTGCCCGACTGACGATTGACGTACTATCTCTATTCTCTGAGCCTGTCATGTCTTTGGAGTTGTTTTTTGAGTCGAGTCATGAATTTATGATAGTAAAAAGAAAAAAGACATAAAAGACGTGAAGTCGTAGAAACAAAAGTACTTGTTGATATGATGCTCATATTTTTGTAAGAATACAAAAACGTTTTACTAGGACACACCGATTCGCCATAGGTCGACGGAGTTCCCTGTAAATGAAATTCATATACTATAGGTTACTGAGTTTTATACTCACGAGTTATGTATTCCGTTTGTAGGTAACCAACAAGTCGATGACAATGTCCAGTAGAGTGAGAATTACATACATATAGCTATCTCATGTACTTTTGTGAATAATGTAACATAAATCAATCTTTGGCTCAATAGAGCATCAGGACATGTAACGTAAGAATTTGTAATAAATTTGATCATTGTACCTTATAACTAAGTAGGTATTCATTATTCATACCTTATGGAATAAAGTTAGAGTATTTGAAAGTCGTATAATGACGATGTACAGGTAATTCCTTGAGTCTCTATACCTCTAAACCCCTCCGGATTACTTGGACTTGTCACGGACGGGGTCCGTGACGACATAACGCTCGCACGTCGTCAAGACGTAGAAGTCGGGGCATTATAGGTCTAAACCTAATTTCCCTTCCGAGTCATCAGGATCCACAAATCATTCAATAATTGGACAAAAAATTGAAAGCAGTAAGATCAATGATAATTTCTCAACCAAAGAAAATCAATCGACTTGAACGAAACAGCAAATAATCAAATCTCTACATCGTAGGCTACATCGAAATCCTAGAAAAAGGTGTTTAGTTCATGATTGAAGAAAAAGAATACACCATAGAGATCATAAACATAGATCTAAGATAGAGGAAAGGAAAACTCTGATTATGGTAGGTTGGATCCCTCCGTCTTCTACTTCGTCTTTTTCTCCTTTCTCTCTCTTCTCTGTATTTTCTGATCTCTCCAAAAGGTGACTTGTGTTTTTTCTCTGATGAAAACGATCTCCCTTTTTTTTATTTGCCAGTAGATCGGATTTTTCTTCAGAAATTTGAAATTAACTTGAGATAATCTTCAACATCATTTTATTCCTGCAATAAAAAATAAAACGAAATAAATACGAAATAAAATCACTCAATTGTAGCAAATTCTTAAATAAAAAGATATAAATTCACTTATCAATTTTGCCAAAAGAAAGTCGGGTGTTGTGTCTTTCGTTGTTCAGTTTTGTTCAGACTCGGATTTTTCATCAGACATCAAACAATGGGCCGAGTTTGCCACAAGAGTCCTCAATTTTTGTGAGTTCATCTTTGATCTATTATGTGATGTTGCTATACAAGAGGGTGTCTACAAAGATGATCCATTTATCCGCAAAAACAACAAAAAGTTTGTGATAAACTGCAATACTATCAATGGCAAACTTATCGCTTTGGATTATCTGGGGCTCACTTTTTGTGTGTTGGATCCAAGTTTATTTGGCAATGACCTAATATCGGTATCACTGACAACACTAACATTAACCAGTGTACAATTGGCCACTTATGACGTTAACAGCATGTTTGGTTGTCTTATCAATATCAAAACATTGGTTTTAAGGCACTGTTCACTTCCAAAGAAATTGTGCCTTGGTTCAATGTCGTCTCTCCAGATTTTCTACCCCATATGTTGCCCTACGATCGACAAACTTCGTACATTGAACAATCTGAAGCTGACACTAATGGTCATTTACTCATACGTAGCATTGAACCTTGAAGCTGCTCCAAACCTGATGTGTTTGAAAGCTTGGTTAGACACGATGTTACGACCAAGTTCCATTGATTTTATCGTCATTAGTAAATTACCGTCACTAGTCTAAGCGCATTAAATAGAGCGTAACAAATATAACACCAATGAGCGGAATATAAATAACACAAATAAAAAAGATAGAAATTTTACGTGGAAACCCTTAAGGGAGAAAAACCCTTACAGACGATCGTCGACGATGAAGAAATCCACTAGTCAAACGAGGAGATACAAAAGAACTTCACCGATCACCGAGAGCATAACAATAAGGGCTGTAGATATGATTCCTAAAACAAATCCCTTCGACTCTAACTATGTGTTTAAGTGACAAAAGTTTAATGCACTAATCCATCGCTCTTCCGATCCTCTGTTGCTGCTCTGTCCCCGATTTCTTTTGTCAAACACATTCGTGTGCTATATAAGCCAAAGAAAACATTTGAATGGCCTTCAACTTGCACCATCACATACGGACACAACGTGAACACGAAAAACACCCATGCGGAGGAACATGTTAGACAACTTGAGGCAACTTTCAACACATGAAAGGAACATATTCCCTACTCAATGCAACCTCGGAGAAGCTTTCAGAGTTGGGTTGCATGGATCTCGGCGTCGAAGCACATTTTGTGAGTACTCATCAATTAAATGACTTCGCATCAACATATAGCACACTTTAAAGTCAAAGTGTTGTTTTGATTGATTGATAAATCGATCAAGAGATCATTTCAACTCAATTGGATGATGCCATATAACAGAGATGTCTTCGGCTAATCACCTTTCTTGAACTGCGTATTTCCTTCTCGTAATGATGCTGGTTGACCACACTTAGTTTCGCTTTTTTTTACTATTCAAATGTCTTCTAGATAGGATGTCAACCCTTACTAGCATTAAGATATTGGAATTAACTTTTGAATTTCAACCGGTATTCGACTTGAAGATTATAAATGCCTTACCGAGTTTGTGGGTGCTGACGTTAGAGGTAAGATGATTCAGATATCTTTCTCTTTATTCTATTCTCAAGTTTTCTGTTGTCTTTCTACTTCTTCGGAGTTGATAATATATACATGTCTTTGTGTTGGGAATAGCTTCCTCCCAGGACTTGATACACGTAACGTTAGAAAAATAATTGGGATAAATGATAGAAAATAAAATTGACACCACGATATAAAAACTTTCGTGGCTCATCCCGTTTCTGCGATTACGCCCACGGACAATCAATAAGTATTTTCACTATGCAGGTGAATATTATTACAAGAGAATTTATCCTCCACTCACTAATTTTTAAAAAGTGCCGCATAGTACACGAGTTTAGCATACTAGGTGTAACGCCTCGTCTTCCAGCTCAGTTGACACATGACAATTTTATAACTTTCTGTTATTTTGTTTGACATAGAATGATCCCTACTATAAAAGAGTTGGTTTGAAGTTGTGACTTTCTGTTCTTTTCTTTGATATAGATTCTTCCTGATGCTATAGCGTTTTTGTTGAGGCGTTTTATTTTTTTTCTTTTTTAGACACACTGTTTTTTTTAATTTCTGCTTTGTTTTGATTTTGTTCAGACGCTTTGTTTCATTTTATTCAGGCGCTTTGTTTTGATTTTGTTCAAAAGCTCTATTTTGATTTTGTTCAATCGCTCTGTTTTATTTTGTTCAGTCGCTCTGTTTTGATTTTGTTCAAACGATCAATTTCAGATTTCGACGATGTTGTCGAATTCTGACAAAGATTTTGAGGACGTTCTGGGATTCCGATAAAGATTCTGATGACGTGACGAGATTTCAATGAAGATTTCAACGGCGGTGGATGGATTTGGCAAAGATTTCGCCGTTGGTGGCCAAATTCCGATGACGGTTCGGTGATGGTAGGGATTGGGGTTGAGTCGAGAATAGGTTATGGATTAGATAGATGGATGAATTATAGTTTTCTGGAATTATTTTTCCTTCTGTATGATTTTGTCATTTTTTTAAGTTTTTATATGTTTATGAAATTCTCCCATATTTTTAATTTTATATGCAAATTTTTAATTGAAAAATTTTTCGGGTTACACTTGAAATATTTGAAATTATTATCCATAATCTAATGTGTGAGTCTGAATTCAGTTCAGAGCTTTTGAAATCTCAGTCATTCAACTTTTGAGTGGGTCTGTGTTAAACTAAGAAATCGAAAGA
>JAOVYX010004446.1:0-10229 GCA_035668315.1 Drosera spatulata
TCCACCCCCCCCCCCCCCCCCCCCGTCGTGAGTGAATGAGAATGGAGAAGAGGCTCGTGGTATTCACGTAAGGTGACACATGTTATTTTATTTCTATCTTATTCGATTTATTTAAGTAAAAAAGAGTGAATAAGACAAAATTATTGAATTATTTAAATAAATAAAAAGAAAAAAAAAGCTAAATTTCTATTCTAACTAGAATTCGAAAAATATCATCAAGTCCAATTCGAAAAAGTTTATGCTAACTCGGGTCGAGGTTGACATACACATATAAGTCATGTTATACTGTTAAATGAATATCTTTTTTTTTGGCTATGATGGTCAAATCGAGCTAAACTAAAAATCCCGACTTCTCAACATGAATTATGGCAGGAAGATCTTAGACTATCGGGATCGGCTCGGAGCAATCAAGCTCAAAGAGCACTACTGACGGAGCTTCTCAATCCAATTCTTGATATTAAGTTCAAGTCAATCTCAGGATTCTTGTTGAAATAGCATGTCACATTATGTAATGGCATCGCCTGCACGGGCCCCTGTAGCCCCTGGTTAGCTTTCCCTTATGTCCCCTTTTATCTTCTCTTGTAAGCATAGCGCTGTGTCTAGTCCGACCTTAAGCTTCAAGATAGATTGCTGAGATCCTTCAACTAAGAGCTTTTGGGCATTGGGCAAGGGGTCAGTCTGAAGTGCAGTTCTACTTGCTCCCTATGTTGAGCTAAGCCAATCCTGCTGAGAAAAGAGAGTCCCTTCTTCGATTCACTCTCTACCGTAAGAGAGAACGACCTCGCGGATGGAGAGGGATTCGAACCCCCGGTATTCCTATCAATACTTCGGTTTTCAAGACCGACTCTTTCAACCGCGCAGGCATCCATCCTCTTTGCGCTTTTTTTTAAAGGCCGATTGGTCCGAATAGAGAAGAAAAAAAAGCGATTAAACTTAAAATCTTTTATGGAGATATTCATTTTCCTGGCAAAAGAGATAAGATCTCTCTGACACAGTAGGTCCTCGGGAAAAAGAGATTCCAAAGAATCTATAATGTAGAAAAAAGCTATTGATGTCCAAGGAATGAGACCTACCAAAAAAAAAAAAAAAAAAAGGAGTTCTTTGTCTTGGTTCGACCCATAGGTACATATGAAAGATTCCTTTTATTTCTATATAATTCCTATCTATGTGAATACGAATCCATCCTTCTTTTTCTTCACAACCAATGCTATCACTTACGATCAACCTTTTATGGAGCCCTTTTTGAGAGAATCTTTTTCTATGGAAAGATGGAAGATCTTGTAAAAGGCTTTCGTAAGAATTTTCAGATAATCCGATGGTTTTTAGATCCTTCAATCTTTGGGATGAAAAACCACCATCTTGGACTTCCATCGGCTTTTCCCGTGCTGCTCTGATTGTAGATGTGAACCATTCTTTCTTCCACTGAGGAAATGGGAACTGTATTTTTATGAGAATGCCTTGCTCTTGCCCCGAAAGTGTATTAATTTACGATTCGTTATTAGACCACACCTGCAG
Organism: Drosera spatulata; assembly: GCA_035668315.1. Classification (NCBI taxonomy): domain Eukaryota; kingdom Viridiplantae; phylum Streptophyta; class Magnoliopsida; order Caryophyllales; family Droseraceae; genus Drosera; species Drosera spatulata. The sequence continues at coordinate 1,516 of JAOVYX010004446.1, forward strand.
GAATGGGCCTAGAAAAATTAGTTAAGGCATTTCGGGTAATAGCACAATCGGATCGGAAAGCTGAATTTCCCTTGGTGTCTCAGTAAGCCCGGAGGAGAGATGGCCGAGTGGACGAAAGTGACGGATTGCTAATTTGTTGTACATTTGTGCCAAGCGTTCGAATCCCTCTCTTTCCGTTTTTCTTCAGGACTTTCTATTTCTATTGGATTTTATTAATCTTTTGAATCTCTCCGGTGCTTTTTTGAGTTAAAGGTATAGAGAAAAATCCTACGACAATTTCTCAAGACAGTCAAGTCCTTTTTCTTTATTCTTCACGTCCAGGATTACGTCTTGGGTCATTAAATAGGAATCCGAAGATGAAAAGATTAACATAGGATGTAACTGCTGTGGAAACAAAGAGTTTGAGAGTAATCATTACATAATTTCCAAGATTCTTGTTTGAAAAAAGAAGAGAATAGATTCTTCGTTTTTAGACCATTTATCCGATTTTGACACCTAGCAATGAAGTGCGTTCTAGAAAAAAAGATTCTTAGGCATCTCTTTCTAGAATTGATTTGTATAGGAAAAAATTGACTTTTTCATTCAATTGGTCGTTCATACTCTAAGACTTGTTTGATCTTCTAGTAGAATTCATTTGGAATCTGTTTTTGGCTTCTATTTATAGTCTTTTTATCCTGTTGGATTTCTCTCTTGTTTATGAAAAGTCTGAAATCTTGGCTTACTAATTGGTGGAATACGAAGCAATGCGAAACTTTTTTGAATGATATTCAAGAAAAGAGTATTCTAGAAAGATTTATAGCCTTAGAGGATCGATGGATCATAAACTCGTCAAAACAGCTCCAAGTCAATCCGAAACGATCACGAACATCTTTATATGCATAACACATCTTCATGCTCAAAATGTCATAGAAAATTTCATCGAAACACATCTAAACTTCTTCAAAGTCTTCAAAATTTTCAACGTTTCGGTCCACTTCGTACCATTTCCATAGAACGCTAAACTCTATTCACATGGCCAAATCTGCATGAAAACCATATAAAGAGCAATATCGACGTCCAAAACACAAAATTAAACTAATACACAAAGGAAACGACACTAAACATGCTAAACAAAGAAAATTAACTTAGAAAACTATGAGTATATTCTCATCAGGTGGCGATGGCATGCATCAGCCTGTTGATAATGTCTAGGTTGGAAGCTCGATTTTGGCTTATGTCCAAGGCTCCAAACAGTTCTATTTGGGCAGTTTTCAGGTTTAAGATAAGTTGTAATTATTTTATTTTTTTTATATAAGGGTACTTATCTTAATTTTGGAAGTTTGGTTATAGGTTGAAGATAATAAGTTTATTGAGTTTAATTTTAGTGCAATAATAGAAGGAAATTTATGGCAATTTTTAAAAGCCGCTGTTAGTATGACCTGAGAATATGTACACATAGATCATGTTGCCCAAGTTACACATAAACTACTTGTCATCATAGGGGAACCAAAAACTAAAAAATTGATCTGGAGAAAAAAAAAAAAAAATCTAAGCCACAAACATCTCCTTCAAGCTACAAGCATGCATTTGTTGTCCTATCCATATCATGGGTCGTTTCACAATGAGAAGGATAACTAGATCCATAGCAGTGATGTCTCATAATGGGTAATAGATGGAGTAGTTAATGAATTGACGATTGATAATTAGCCCAATATACATTATGGACTAATTGTTGAATTGATAATCAATAAGAAACCTGATATACATTATAGATTAATTGATGAATTGGTTTATATTTCTATGACACCCAATAGTTACATACAAACTATTTGTCATCACAGGGGAACCAAGAACTGAAAAATTGGCCTTCAAAAATAAAATAAAATATAAGCCATAAACATCTCTTCAGGTTATAAGCATGTATTTGTTGTCCTATCAATATCAAGAGTGAATTCACAATGAGAGTTTAGGATAACTAGATTCATAGCAGTGATGTCTTATAATGGATAATAGATGGAGTAGTTGATGAATTGATGATTGATAATTAGCCTCCATATATATTATGGACTAATTGTTGAATTGAAAATCAATAAGAAACCTGATATACATTATAGATTAATTGATGAATTGGTTTATATTTCTATGAAACCCAATAGTTGCATACAAACTACTTGTCATCGCTAGGGAAGAAAGAACTGAAAAATTGATCTTGAAAAAAAAAAAAAAAAAAACCACAAACATCCCCTTCAAGTTAAAAACATGTATTTGTGTCCTATCAATATCAAGGGTCGATTCATAATGAGAGTTTAGGATAACTAGATCCATAGCAGTGATGTCTTAGAATGGATAATATATGGAGTAGTTGATGAATTGATGATGGATAATTAGCCCCTGATATATATTATGGACTAATTGTTGAATTGATAATCGATAAGAAACCTGATATACATTATAGATTAATTGATGAATTGGTTTATATTTCTATGAAACCCAATAGTTGCATACAAACTACTTGTCATCACTGGGGAACCAAGAACTGGAAAATTGGTCTTGAAAAAAAAAAAAATATAAGCCACAAACATCCCCTTCAGGTTACAAACATGTATTTGTGTCCTATCAATATCAAGGGTCGATTCACAATGAGAGTTTAGGATAACTAGATCCATAGCAGTGATGTCTTATAATGGATAATAGATGGAGTAATTGATGAATTGATGATTGATAATTAGCCCCGATATACATTATGGACTAATTGTTGAATTGATAATCGATAAGAAACTTGATATACATTATAGATTAATTGATGAATTGGTTTATATTTCTATGAAACCCCAATAGACCATATGGGCAATTAAAAACATCCCTTGAAATTAAATATTTAGGATAATAAGGATAAGTAAAGGAGGATGGGACGAGGGAAATGGTTAGAAGAGCAAGAATGGAGAGAATTAGGTAAGAGAAGGTTGAGTTGGGGAAGTGATGGGGATGAGCATTGAGAGAGAGAGAATTTGGAATGGGAGGACAATTTCATTGGATTTATCATCAAAATCATCAAAAAAATGTTACAATGGGATTTAATAATTTAATTTAATAATACAGTAATAATAAGATTTTGCAACCCTATCCTGGAAATGCAGAACTTGTCGTTTTCTTGCCATCCGTCAGTGTTATGAATCTTCTTCTACACTAAGCGTCATTTTTCTTCTTGTATTTTCCATCCGGTTGAGCAGATTTTCTCATAGTTCTTTGTCACCCCTGTTATTTTTCATGTCTGTAACATTAGGGTGAGCTCTTTTGTTGTTTGACTTCAAAAAAACAAAATATGTCCGCGGATTTAAGGGTTGAATAGCACCTTGGATTCTTGAGATTGTGCTGCTCTTGAAGAGGCTTGCTCTTTGATTGGTACATGATGGTGAGAATGAACGAACTTCAGTTCAGTCCCATGGTTCTTCTAGTAATGAGTCACTTTGAGCTATGCCCTTTTCTTGGTGTTATGCCCTTTCGTTTTTCTTCTATATGACTATAAGGAATCATCTAGAGCTTAATTATCAGGTTTGCTTTTGTTCTGTGTAAATTTGGAGCGACAAGGAGTCAAAATGATCATTCTGTCTTCTTCAAGCGTCAGAAAGGGAAACAGATGGTTTTGCTGATATATTTACCATGGATGATGCAAGGAATTGATACTCAAGCTATATCTGCAAATGCACTTCCACTCCAAGGATGAGAGGAAGTTGTGATACCTTTTAGGGATTGAGGTGGCTGGCAGATAGTGTTTGACGGTCTGGGTGGGGTCGATGACGATGGTATATGGCCTCGATGATGTTTAATGTTTTGATTAGGCTTTTGGTTTAGGGTTTGGCTCTTGTATCATGTTATGAATTAGAAACATCGCTCATCACATCACACGTTGAGTGAGATGCCTAATGTGAATTGTCCTAATGTGAACCATAGAAATTGAGAGTGAGATGCCTAGGAAGGCACGTCCTAAGGCGTTTTGGGATCTTTAAGCTGATAGCATTATATAGACAGGCAAGTAGAACCCTTTTTTTTTATGTATCTACCGCGCTACTAGATGTGTGAATAATAGCATTAAATTCTAGGTTAATAGTTATCTTAAATTTGGTAGAATTCCTTCGTAAAAATGAATTAATCTCTATGGAATGATTTCACGAGATTTGGCAAGTTGTATCCATCGTGGGATATAACTGAGGAACAGGAATCCTTCTCGTCAAAGAAATGTCTACTATTCTTTTAAGTGGAAAATGGGTCAGTTGTCTACTATTATGTCAGTTAGTCTCTGCTTTCCTCTTCAAAACTGGGATTGCCGTTGGTCTTAGTTTGTTTATTGACAGAGAGAGGCTACATTTCTGATTCTTGTTTTAGTTTAACGAGAGTGGTTCTGGCTATGATGCCTTGTTGTTTGGAAATGAGACAATCAATGAGATACCATCTAGGACTTCCATCCTTGAGTTGTACTATTGCTCTAGGAAGTACAATGTGATTTCCTGGCTCATACAGTGTAGGTTCTGTACTCATGCTTTTGGGTAGAGTAGATTTCTGGTGGTACGGTGGCGTTGAAGTTTAAAGATGGTGTATAAGGATGAAATGAATGAATTTACAATCGGGTGACCTCTGGGGACAAGAATGTGCTTGGGGATTTCTTCTTGAGACTTAGAAAGATTGGAAATGAGAGCGACAAACTAACGTCGAAGGGTAACTAGCTGTTTTGGGTCAAGATACACACTTCAGAACATACTAAGGGAGATAAGAAGCACATTGACACAAACAGCGTTATATGTCAACATCCGTTTTTTTTGTTTTTTTTTCCTTATCAAAATAGAAGATTATAACATACTGTGTAAACATCATGAAATTAGGGTTATCAATTTCACACCACTATAGGCGGAGTCATAATTTCAAATTCTTTGTGGTGCAATTCATCTGCAGGTAACAACCGATGTGCATTTCCAGAAAGACTTGGGTTTAGATAGTTTGGACAATGTGGAGCTCGTGATGGCTTTGGAGGAGGAGTTCAAGCTGGAGATTCCTGACTTGGAGGCCGACAAAATAGACTCCACTAAACTCGCGATTGAATACATTTACAATCATCCGATGTCTTCTTAACTTGGAGCAGATCGCGCTCAATGTTAAACCACAAGTGTGATGCTGCTCGCAGTTGTACTGGTTGATTCTGTTGAATAGCTGTAGAAGGAATTGTCCTTCCGATGGACGGGAAAATAATCTGTCAACCGTGATGGAGCTGACACTGGATTTGTGCTCCTGCTTTCTACGATTCAGAGAAATTGTTTGCATTTTTTGGGTTTGATCTAATTACTCATATTCTTTAAGGATTTTTACCTTTGGGTATAAACTCAGGAATCCCCATGCAAATGAGGTCAGCGGAGTTGAAAAAATGAACATAAGATGCTATCCCTAATAATCAGCCTTAGTGAACGATTTCTTTTACAGGGTATCGAATACAATATGAGGTTAACAGCTTGTCTGCCTTTGTTGCTGCAGCAAATTCTCAGAATCCCGAGTTGCAGATAGACAATGATAGTCGTGGTAGCAGGAAGAATGCAACGCGATTATAACTGCAGAATCAATCAATCACAGACAAACATAATTAATTTATATTTTTTTGGATGAAAATAATTGATTTACTCTTGTAGAAAATGGGTTTGTTTCTAAAAGAAATGTTGTATTTTTTTTCGATAAAAAGAAATGTTGTAACTTATTGTAGGGAAAATGAATGGTGTTGCAATTGGCTGGGAGATATCTGTTGTACAATCATTTCATTATACAATTTCAAATTATATTATTTTTTTTTTAAATTTTAAATTTTTTGGCTTTTAAAAGTGTGGTGGAGATGATTCTTCAATAGGTATCTTTTTGTCTGTTGCAGCACCAACATTAATCCCATTATTGTAATTTATAATCACAATCTGCTAACGTAACTAAAGTTCGAATCAGTTGACAAGATCAATACTAACCTAGCCAATCAATCCAACCAAATGAGTATCCATCAACTTGATAGGTCAAATTGCATCAATATATATTCTAAATCATCAAAACTACATGTATATGTTGGAATACCATTTATATGGATTGGCATGATGGTTGCATAATTTTCAAACATTTGAGGGTTGTATTGATCATTTTGATATTGAAAATTAGTTCTTTTTTTAGAGGCAATACATCAATTAATTCTTAATATTAAATAAGCACTTAAAAGCATACAATTTACTTGGGTTTTTCATGAGTTTCATTCCTCATCAAATATCAATCAATACATCATCAATCAATACAATAAAAAAGCACTTACTATTACAATGGGAAGTCGTTTCAAACCTGGTGAATTGAAGAGGAGGACTTGTAATATAAGCCATTGAATTGCAATGAAAGAAAATCAAGAGGAGTTATGCTAAATCTTCCTATTGCATCGAGGTCGTTGAAGAGTGGCATGCAGGCAATCTGAAGCCCACATTATAAAACACATCAACGGTAAATGAGATTTTTTGGTAGAGTCAATGAGTCTTTTCTTATGGATTTTTGGATAGACAGTACATGTTTCCCTAGAGTAGGCGAGCACGGTCTAAATATTATTAAGGAAAAAATGACTAAATATTAAATCTTAAAAAAAAACAAGAAATAAAATTCCTCTTGACATAAAAAACAAAGATACAATTGGTGTCAATGACGACAACGAGTTTTCATCCTTTAAAAACATCTAATTAATGGTCGACACATTGTTGATTGTATCACAAATATCTTTTTCAATATAAGTATCTAAACTATCATTCCTCCCCCGATCCTTCATACGATTCCGTAAACAATTTTTAATAATTTTTTACTCCTGAACACTACATTATGTTTCGGAAATTATGATTTCGCGGTTGTCAAGTTCCCTTTGAAAGATATGCTCTATTGATTCTCTCTCTACTATTGGTGGGATATTTAGAAATTCGAGATGGATGAGTTGGATCAGCAAAAGGATCATTCAAATTGATCTCTTTGCGAAGTGAAGGATGATGATGGATTATGATTGATTTATATTTGTTTATATTATTGGCTAAAAAACACACTTAAAAAAATTCCAAATGAAGTAATACCTGGTACTGTTTTACAGAAAACAAGTGGAGGAGATTCAGATTAAATCAATACTAGGTATACTTTTTCAGAAATCAAGTGTAGACTACTGTTTATATTTAACCGCATGTAGCTCCGCCCCTGATCTTAGCGTCGATATCCTCTCGTAGGTGACAAGAAGTACTACGGCGACTAGCCAAGATATGGCTTCAGTTGGTTTAGTGTTACCATTGATATTAGCAGGACGTGTGATTGACTCGTATTGTTTGTAGTTGTGTACTTGGATATGAGTCTTGATGATGCAGTTAGTGACAAGAGGATTGCATCGACTCCAAGAATCGAAGCATTCAGATAGAGCAACACAAAACACGTATAATGCCTAACGGGTAATCAAAACTTTCATCAATTCATGTTATCATTTTCATGCTTTGCTGAGATTATCAGATCGAGTACAGACTTAATGGATCATTCTTCTTGAGTTTGGATCAGTGAAAGATGTGATTGCGCCAAATAGCATGGTCTATAAGCATGTTCACTCTGATTCCAATGATAAATGGGAACCGGATCCTCGACTGTTGGTCGAAAACAACACATACGCTGTTGAAGATCTGGGCATTTGAATTTTAAACCCAACGGTACGGTACGGTACAGGTTTGTTTGGTGGTTTAGAGATTGTTTTTGTTTTTTGATTGGGTTTTATACGAGTATAATTTTTATGGGTTATTTTTATTAAGTTTTTATTAGTTTAATTTTTTCGGGTTGATTTTTTCTTAATAGGGTTTTAATTTTATTTAATTTTTAAATGAAAAAAAAACAAAGATTCTAACAACATGGGATCCTGTAAAGATCTTGGTTGTTTTTAATTAGACCTAAAACAAAACAATAAAGATATCTAATTTAAAATAATATATATAAGAAACAGTAGGCTTTGTACCACAGACGATTTAATCTTCATCATTTATTCCTAAACTTAATCATACGGCTAATATTAGAATATACAAATATAAAGATATTTATCTGTTATAAATAATAAGATATCTCAACAATCTTCTCCTATGTTCTTAATATTGCAACACCAATTAGTTTCGATATGTAATATGAAAAACTGAATAATGAATCATTCATACTGTTAAAATAAATAAGATTCAAAATCACTGAATCAACCAAAGGAATAAACTTGAAGTAATAGTCAACAAGTCTAAAAAATCGAAATATCTAGACTTGAAACAATTATCAAGAATGTTCAAATAAGAGTGAACTAAAATGAAAGCTCCTCCATAGTGAGACAACTCTACTCGTCAAGCAAATCATCATCATCAAGGTCCAGATTGAGCTTCTTAGACTCCTCCTTTCCACGTCATCTATTATAGATAACCAAAGCATGAATATCTAAGTAAATATGTATCCAAGATAAATTACCATTGTGCGAAAAGTATCTAGTTCTACTAAAGAACTTAGCAAAATTTCATAAAGACGGAAATGAACACCAATAAGCATTGTAATGAAGTTTTACCACCAGAACTAACAGTTTCTTTGAAAGAATCGTTTCATTTTTTACAGTGTTATAAGGATTACACCAAAACAGCCTAGAGGGGGGGGGGGGGGTGAATAGGCTAATTGATCAATATTCGATTATGTTACAAAAT
>JAOVYX010004447.1:0-10229 GCA_035668315.1 Drosera spatulata
CATGTTTGTAATAAATATGTTTGAGACAGTATTTTAAGATTTCGCCGCGTATCTGTATAATATTTAAGTAAACTTGTTGACTTAGTATGATGATGCTTTAAGTGCAATTTTATTTAGTACTTATTCTAAACCTGATTAAATTGAATTGTCTGGCTAGGATTTGTAGGACCCTGACAGCAGTAATGCTACGTGGGTTTTCTAGAAAAAGATCGGAAAACCCGGGGCGTTACAAGTTAACTATCTCTTTATTTTTGACTTACAAAGAAACCTCTTATAAGCTTACAAAACTTGTTAAGGCCAAGAATCTATATCATTGCAAAGATCACTTATGGACTCTATTGCAAATTTTGTTCTTGAAGCAGAGTAGTGAACTCTTTCTTTCAAATCTTTAATCCAGTCCACGAGAATGATTGCACAAAGGTTGTTGAGAGATTTTTTCTTGCCAAAGAATTCTCACAATCGTCGTCAATCTTCTCTGCCTGGAAGGAATCCGTTTTTATAGGGCTCAGGGAAATTAAACCTGTGACTGTATTGTATGATAGTGAGAGCTGTCTATCTGTCCTCTTTACTATCCTCATTGATGTTGACAAATTCCCTTCGCAACAGTCTTCAACCTTCTACAGATTTTCAAGCTTCAAATCTTTGATATGACCATTTCATAGATCCTCATTCATTCACCAATCAGCTCTGTTGTATTCCCAATCTGTTGCGCTTCTGTCTCTGATGTGAGTCAGTTTTGTTGTATCCAGTCTGCTACATTCTGTGACATATCCTTGATCACTCTTTATATGGCCTAATCCCTGTCTCCCAAAGATGATTAATCACATATGGGACCTGTTGAAAATCATCCATGCCACCTCCTCTCGAATGAGGACTCTGATGATGAATATATTAGGAAGCGCCATGATGCTAACAATTTATCCCAATGTGGAATAAGAAAAACACTACATTTTTTTATTATGGCTTGGTTTATATGTCAAATGCATAACATGTGATGTGCGGTAGGAAAACATGCTTTAATGGCATTAATCAATGCCAAATCGTAATCAATAGTGAACACTAATGGCAAGTCGACCCTTGGTATAACCATCCATTTTCTTAAGATGGACAAAACCCATGTGAATCGCTCTGAATCCTCGCGACTAAGATAGCCAAACATGAGCGAGAAACTTTTCATTGTTGAAGTTATACCCACAATCTTCAATAGCAGAAGTCGATACTCATTAATTTTATATGGGGCATCGATGATCATTACAGAAGAAAAGTTAACTGATAACTCTACACTTTTGGGATGATACCAAAGAATATCAGTGATTTAATTGGTTTCTGAATTTGAAAGAAACTTATGGAGATATTTTTTTTTTATTAGCTGATCTAGAACATATTAAGTGACATTTAGACCCTCTAGTTCGATCTGTTTGTTTGAGTAAATTGCGTTGTATTTACTTTTTCGACCAATGGTGTTTGTAGGGACTTTTTCTTTCAAAACACCGGAAATTTCACGAGGTGTAGTGCTATTGGGCAACTCTAACACTAATTGTTCCTCATGTGGTTTTAGCATACAAGGATATTGATCATGACCTTCAAAATGTGATGCCGACTCATGATTATGGAAACCGCAAACAACCTTCAAACCCCACATGACACCACTAGGAGGTTGTGGTACACCTCGAAGCTCAAATGGACAATCACATTTTTTAGTTCTGGTATTTCTCTTCAAGGATTGACCTTCGGTAAGATATTTTGGTGGTCTATATTTTTCTCCTCTTTCACAGCCAAGAATATAAAAAGGTAATTTATCCCCTCTCATATTTCTAGAGTGCTTGATAACAACCATGATACCATTTTCGAGACCGACCCTCCGTGCCCATTCTAGCATTACATCTCTACATTAAAAAATCTATAATACAATGAATACATATTAAGTATAAAATCATTGGACAATAACAATACACATAAATCATGACATAATTAACTTGGTCTATAGTAAATTCTAGAGTATAATCACGAAAATTTCAAGGGATATTCCCTATATGTGGTATATCATTCTTAGCCGACCAACTATCAAAAAATGACACAAAGAAGTTATTCATTTTGTTGCAAAAATTTGGATTAAGAAGAAGAGTGTTGTGTTGTGTGATGCCATTGAAGCTCTCTAACCATGCCTATTTATAAGCTCTCGATTTTCATGTGAATACCATCCTCGAGCGAAATCAAAACAGCAATTCCGTCCAAATCTTCAGAAGATCTCCATGGGCATACTTTTGTTTTCGGACAGGACAAGACATGGCATGACAAATAATTATTTAATTAATAATATTAAATAAACTATTAGTTTTTATACGAGACAAAAATTAAATGATAATATTATACATTCAATATTGGTTTTATTTTGTAGCATTTATGATTTGCTTTAATAATACGTATTTTATTTTTTTATTTGAGTTATAAAATAAAAAATATAGAGATTTATTTGTACTAAATTGAAAATATTGAAGATTTTGTATTTTGAGTGGATAGGACTAAAGTGAGAAGAGGTGATGCTCAATAGTGAGGACGCGTGAAAAAGCAAATTGGCTAGATAAATCCATCTAAACAGAAATTGACTGAGCATAAGGATCAACCTTGTTATAGGTTTAAAACATCACCCCGTTGTTAATCTATCCGATTAAGGTTTTGATTTAATCAAAACCGGAGTGATTAACCCCCTTTCGAGTTTCTAGTCCTCCAACATCAGTTCCTCACAGGCGACAAACCGCCCAAATTTTTTTGTCGCCGCCATAAATTCCCACTCAACCCGAAAAGGCCAAAGCAATCACACAAAACAACCAATCAAACGAGGCAAACTAATCAAACAAACAAAACAACTAATCAAGAAAGCAAATTAAATCAAATCGCCCCTCCACTTTCCTCTCCATTCCTCCCCGCCGATGGCGGCGTTTCTTCGATTCTTCGTCATCTTCGTCACCGCCGTGATCCTGATCACCGCCCGATGTTTTGATGCCAGCGTCGGGGACAGCGATCTGAACTATGGGTAATGTTCTATGAATACTTCATTAATCATAGATCTCTTTGTCGTCTCATTCCGATCAAGATCGGCCTCACTCATTTCGATTTCTTTGTGCGGTTTTTGTGCCGACTGATTCTTTGTGAAGTTCCTTCGATCATGGATTTTGTTCGGTTGGAAATGAATGTGAATGCGATGGTGTCGAGGTCTCTTTCGGTTCTTGGAATCTTTGTAAATCCAGGTTGACGAAACATTGAGGGGATTCGAGGGCTGAAAGGGGAAATGAATGAATGAATGACCAAGGAGTGGAGTACGAAGATGATGATGAAGAACGTGTTGGATGGTATGTATGGTCTATATTTGGTGCTGGTGCTGGTCATTGAAGTCGTCGGACCAAGATCGGCTAGTAATCTTCATCTATGATATATTTTTCGTCCTTCTCAGATCAAAGTCGGCTGCCCTGCCGAGTCATTGCCATTTCTGTGTATGGATGTGCGCATGAAAGAAAAGAGTAACTGCTGCTGTGGGCAATTTAGTAGTCTGTTTCTTGACAGCCATTTGATATTCTCAAGATTCATTTCACCAGGAAATTTAAGTTAGCAGGGAAGGATTGTTTTACCGGATGCTAAGCAATTCTTAGGTTGTAGGGAAGAGTTAGTTTGGCATTTGTGCAGGGACATATATTTGGGTGGCGCGGAGTGTGCCGTTAGGTCTTTTGAGTTCTGATAACATATTAAACCTCTGAGGTTCCATATCAAAATTAATTGACAATGAAAAAAGTATCGCATGATATATATATATATATATATATATATGGGAAAATCATCTGTGTTGCAAAAGTCAGCGTAGAGATTGCTGCAAATACTGTAGGTTGGCGATTTCATACTGTAAGTTGAAAAATCTATATTGGAAGTTAATGAATATATATAATCAAGGTTTTTAGTATAGTTTATAACTAAAATTTGACTTGTATACATTCAACAAGTTACAGTATAAACTTTTCAACTTACTGTATAAATTTTTCAACCTATAGTTTGCACCAAGCAATATGCTGTTTTTTACAGCACCAACGACGACTCTATATATATATATATATATATATGGTTTGTGGGGCTGATTTTAAATCAACCAACATAACTGTCACGAACTGTCATCCTTCATTTCGTGCACTGCCACTCTTCATCTTGTGAACTGCAGCTTACAATTGCAAAAACTCATACAGTTCACAGGATAGAAGAGTGGCAGTGCACGAGATGAAGGATGACAGTTCGTGACAGTCATGTTGGTTGATTTATAATCAGTCCCGTATTTTCATATATATATATTAATTATTGTAAATTTGAGCTCTCAAATTTCAATATGGGTTGTATTCTTAACATGAAGGACATCTTCCTAGTAATGTGTATGATTCTATGATTCATCTCTAATCTGCATAGTTGGTGTGATTATAGTAACTAGATACCCTAACCCTGATTATGTTGTGCACTGAGTACAAGATACAGGAGGCTATGTATGAAAAATCTCCACATGATTTTGGCCTGAAGCCGCATCCGTAAACTAGTCTTGTGCACAGTAGTGACTAGTGAGTATGTGGTTACTCTGGGCGTGATATTAGTCTAGCCATACGGCCAGCTTGGCATATGATTGGTAGCTCGTTTCTTTATATCTGATTTCACTAATACTTGTAGGAGTTCTATGCAGCAGTCTTAGCTAACTTGAGGACATGAAAAAAGGAAAAAAGAAAAAAAAGGCAGTCTTATATGTGCTTGACTTTTATTGAAACAGAAAAGAGGTGCGGCATGGATTCGCCTTCCTATGAAATATAGAATCCTAACTGGTGTATAGCCGTCCATGGTCTCTGGAAAGTGGACAGCAGACCATATAATATCATTGGACATAGTTTAGCTATTTGAAAACCTGATTGCGTAGCATATGCTGTTGAAGCACCTTGAGGGTGGACCTGAAAGGGTCTTAAGGAGCATTACGTTTGACTCTGTAGGTTGCATCCTGTGAATTGAATTGAAGTTGAATATTGACACGGATATGGATTTCTGTCTCTCTGCGTCAAGGTTTCTGTTGTCTTGACTCTTGTTTCTAAATTTTAGTTGGTCAGTGATGAGTTAGTCTCGTGGTGCTCTTGTGAAGTACGTAAATTTCTTTGTCGTCTGTTTCATCTATAATCTCCTGTAACCTTCTAGGGCATGCTTGAACCTGTGCCAGAAGACTGGATGTCTCACGGACCAATGCTTCAAGAGCTGTGAATTCTCATCTAACCGGAAACCGACAGACAGTACTAGGTACTCCCAAGCACCATTGTACCTGCAATGGAAAGAGTGGAGCTGCCGTAGCGACTGTCGATATCATTGCATGCTTAATAGGGAGGAAGAGCGAAAGAACCATGATGGCATCCCCCTCAAGTATCGTGGAAGCTGGCCTTTTGGGCGTGTCCTTGGGATTCAGGTTTGTTTCCTTCGTGAAATGCATACTTTGATAATGATTTAATGGTCATATACCTTTCGAAATTCCACAAAGCAGATGGTGCCAAAACCTGATAGGAAAAATGAGAAGGGCAACCTTATTCGAGAATGGTTTCTATATTGCTTTGATCTTTTCATTAGACTGAAAAATCAAATAGTTGGATTCTCTAGCATATTATGAAACTTGATCATCGTCTTGGAAATTTTCTGAGCACTAATGGTAGCAAAAGCAACTACTGAGGGAAGATGAGTTAGCTGATTCGCTTTACATAGTTTCAGGTGTTGATTATCTTTCCATAAAAAAAAGAAGAAAAATGTAACTCTCTTCATCTGAATCATCAGGAACCTGTCTCTGCTGTTCTATCTACCCTCAATCTGGCTATGCATTTTCATGGCTGGTTATCCTTTTTCGTCTTTCTATATTACAAGTCACCTCTGAAGGCGAACGGGAAGACATATTACGAGTACACTTGGTTGTGGCATCTCTATGCGGTCTTAGCAGTGAACTTTTGGTTATGGCGTGCTGCTTTTCATGGAATGTAAGCACTCTTCCTTCTTCCACTCCTTCTGTCTTATCATTCGGAATCGGTAGAGATGCTACTCCTCCCCAATTTTAGGACGTCCTTAAACTGATTTTCACCTCTATTTCTCCTTCTAGCATCGTTTCTTGATAACCTTTTAAAACTTCCTTCTTTTTCTATATTTATTGGCAGATATGCAGACTTGACAGAAAGACTCTATTATTCTTCCTCGGTTGCATTTCTTGGGTATTCACTTTTACTGTCGATACTCCGTGCTCTCTATGTTAAAGCTGAGGCTGCAAGGGTCATGGTTGCAGCTCCTCTTATTGGCTTCGTTACAACTCACATACTGTTTCTCAACTTGGTGGAACTCAACTACAGTAAGTCGTGTTCATCATTTCACTTGTTCTGCTGCAATAGCAAATCCGTCCGGTAGTTTATCGACTTATCAAGATCATCTGAAGTGAATGTTTTCCTTTTCCATCTTGCAGTGCTGAATAAGGTAGTGGTCATCGTTTTGGTTGTACTTCAGCTAATCATCTGCGGAGCATGGGTTGGTCTTTCACATCCTCCATCACGTAGGAAACTACTGATGATTGTCGCAGGAGGAACTATTGTCATGCTTCTAGCGACGTGCGACTTTCCGCCATACAAAGGTTTACTGGATGCTCAAGCAGTTGCGCAAATGATCGCCTTGCCTCTCACCTATGTTTTGTGGAGCTTCGTCAGAGATGATGCCAACGTTTCCACATCAACTCTCCTCAAGAAGGCAGAGTAGCAGACGTTATGAGAACTTCAGGTGCTTTTTTACTCTACTGTAGTATACAGTACACGATGACAGGAAGTGCAAGGCCTAGGATGTTGGCAGAAGTTTAGGAAGAAATGAGTATATACACATCTGAGAAAGAATTCTGATTCACATTCCGAATTGAATTTGGAGTTTAAGGCCTATCGTGTTGGTATCGTAGTTGGTAGTCTAGAATTTTTTTCTGAAGGTAGGCCAATAAAATTGTGTTTGTGGTCATCGTGAATGATCTTTACTGTAATCTGAAGTCACCTAGCTTTTGCTATGGTTGTTGCCCAAGCTTTTACCATTTAACATCCTTGCAGATGACAAATGTTGGTCGTGAAAAAAGATGTGTCCATTCGGTCGAAGTCGATAAAGGAAAATTACTCCATAATGGAGGAACATTGTTGAATCGCCGCTACTTATTGAGATTTACCAGCGGCTTCTATGAGCAAGAGGAGTTTGAGAAAGTAATACGATACACCTCCAATAGCAGCATACTGCAACTTCTCCGTTCCCTCAACTGGGAAGTCGCCGTCACCAGCACGGTTGAATCCGCCTGCTAACCATCCCAGATTTTTGTACCCCGCTTCGTGTAACTTCGACACTGCCATCATCGACCTGTAGACACATATACAATTCCAGTCTAACGCAGCATTGCATTATCAACTTTGAAGGGCAGCATTGTACTATCTACTTTGAATAAGATGATGTCAAATACGAAAACTCTGAGGTGCTAATAAGGATTGAACCTGAGACCCTCGCCGCAGGCAACGAGGAGCGAGGAATCCTGATCAGGAACAGCTCCTCGAACCCGGTTCAAGAACTCAGGATTGATTGTAGTGAATGCCTGCCCAGTCCAGAGGCCAATGTAGCCAAAATGAACCCACTTCTTAAGTAACGTGACGGGGCCATTGTCTGTGTCTTCGACGAAAAGAGGCACGTGCATTGACCCCGTCACGTGCGCCTTCTGTCTCTCCCATTCCGGCCTCACATCTAACAGCACGAAGCCGCCGGAGCTGATGGCTGCGGCTGCTTCTTTTGGCACTACGGCTCTTACTTTGCCGGACTCTATCAGAGTCTTGGCTCCTCCAAGCAATGCTTTCACTTGGAAAACATGAGTAGAAAACGTTGGTGTTGTTTGGTGTTGAAGTTTTGAGTACCAGGAGGATGAGCTTGTGGTGTTGAGATAGTTTACATGGATAGCCATTTTTCTTGGTTCTTCTTCCTCTGATGGAAGATATGTACCTTATCATGAACTTTTGCTCTTGTTTTCCCTATTTGTGGCATATTAGCATATTAAAACTCTCTTGGGATGCTCTCATGTGTTTGATGGTGTCATTGTTGACCCTTGAATTACATAAAACATCCTGGATATGTCTTTTTTTCTTCTTTTTAAACAAATTCTGGATATATATGTTTTTAATGCAATTAAAATTGATCGAGATTATTAGTCTCAAGATCTAAAATTTTGATTGTGTTATAAAAGATGTGACTTACGACGAGAGAAAATGAAGAACGTTATTTTTCTATTTAAAAGTGATTATGAAATATAACTGCTATAACCCTATTTATAGAGGGCTGTAGGAGGAGGTTACTTCACAGTGAAGAACCTTTTGATACAACGAATACTTTACAACGAAGTAAAAATTTACGCAACTATTGACATCATCGATTCATCCTTATTTACTTCACGTTATGTATGCATAGTATTATTTCTGTATATCCCATTACTCATCTTTATCCACATGTAAAATATTATATTATATTATAACACTCCTCCCTTGGATAATACGAGCATTGATTGGGTGCTAGCGACTGTCTCATTAAAACCCTGTCTGAAAAAATCCAGTGGGATAAAAATCTAATCGAAGGAAAAAGGGTACAGTCTCCCCCAGGATTGTGCATCACCTTAGCCTAGAAGTTTATTGAGACGCCGCAAACCGATCTTGTACCTTAACTGCTCAAAGGATGATTTAGGAAGCGCCTTAGTAAATAGATCAGCAAGGTTATTGTATGATTGAATTTGTTGAATGCAGATTACTCCTTTGTCCTAAAGGTCGTGAGTATAGAAGTACTTTGGATTGATGTGCTTCGTTCTATCACCCTTTATAATGTCTTCCTTGAACTGTGCTACAATGGCAGCATTGTCCTCTTGAATCAAGATCAGTGTTTCGATGCTGGAGATTCTACACGATTGCTGGATATGTTGTATCATCAATCTGAGTCATACAGATTCTTTGTTGGTCTCGTGTATAGCAATGATCTCCGAATGATTTGAAGAAGTGGTCACGAGGTCTTGCTTTGTGTGTTTCAAGGATATAGCTGCGTCATTGTATGTGACCACATATCCCGTTTGAGACAAGACCTTGTGTGGATTTTATAAGTATCCAACATCGACGTATCGGACGAGATCAGATTTAGACTCCCGATAATAGAATAATCCTATGTTTTTTATCCCGCGCAAATAGCGCATAATGTGTTTGATTCCATCCCAATGCCTGTGAGTAGGTATAGAGCTAAACCTTGCCAACAAGTTGACCGAGAAAGCAATGTCTGGTCTTATACAATTGGTTAGGTACATCAATGCGCCAATAGTATTAAGATATGATATTTCAAGGCCTAGAAGATCTTAATCGACTTTCTTAGACCGGAATGGATCTTTCTTGACATCTAGAAAACGGACCACCATGGGTGTGCTCAATGGATGAGCCTTGTCCATCCTGAATCAAGTAAGAACTTTCTCTATATTTGTCGATTGATGGATAAGGATCCCTATGGATAGGTGCTTCACCTGTATACCAATACAAAGCTTTGTTTTGCCAAGATCTTTCATCTTGAACTCTGTTTTTAAGTAATCAACGGCTTCCGTGATTTCACTAGTTGCACCAATTATATTCAAATCGTCAACTTAAACAACGAGTAGGGCAAAACCATTAGTCGATTTCTTGATGAATACATATGGATAAACTTTGTCGTTGACATACCTTTCTCGTAATAGATATTCACTAAGCCAATTATTCCACACTCGGTCGGATTGTTTCAATCCGTATAAAGAGCGTTGTAGCTTAACCGAATAAGATTTTGCGACACCAATGAGCTCGCACTACAAAAAACCTGCTTAGTTTGCGACGGAATTTTTCCGTCGCAAAAGGGAATATTCCGTCGCAGAGTAGAAACAGCGACGGAATCTGCGACGGCTATGTCCGTCGTAAAGCATGGCGTCGCAAAAGCAACAATCTGCGACGGATCCGTCGCATAACAACAAAATCTGCGATGGTTTGACTTTTTCCGTCGCAGAATGTAATTTCTTAAATTTAATTCTGTTTGCGACGGAATCCGTCGCAACAACAAAAATTATTTTCATTAATTAATCCTAATAAAAATTAATAATTAACCAATATAATTAATAATTTCGACGGATTCCGTCGCAACAA
>JAOVYX010004448.1:0-10228 GCA_035668315.1 Drosera spatulata
AGCTCCCGTGACTGGGCTGCTAAGGGCCCAATGTTGCAGGTGACTTGCCCATGCTTGATTTTAGTTACTTGGGTCTTCGTTATTCGATCTTTCTGTCAACTGAAAATTTTGCCTCTATTAGGGAGTGAAAGCAGTGATAGCCAAGAGCTTTGAGAGGATCCATCGCAGCAATCTTGTTGGAATGGGCATCATTCCTCTTTGCTTCAAGACTGGGGAGGATGCTGACTCACTTGGATTGACTGGTTATGAGCGGTTCACAATTGACCTTCCCTCAAGCATCAGTGAGATCAGACCTGGCCAAGATATCACTGTCACTACCGACTCTGGGAAATCCTTCACATGCACACTCCGGTTCGATACTGAGGTAATGTTCGCCTATCTTTGAGCGGCTTTAGCTTAGCATGCTGCTTCATTTCAAGATAACTATTGTTATGCTCAACAAGTCTAGTCATATTGGTCCGATTATTCTCCACATTCCATCTTACCAGACGTCCCATTTGTTCACGATGTCGAAACTCTCATGTGGTCAATCCTACATTTTGGCAATGTGGCCATGTTGATGATGAGATACTCTAGAATTTGCAGTGCTGCCAAAATTGATTTGCTTCACATATTACTGAACAAGTGATTTCTTGTTGGGTAGTCTGTCCTGTGGTGGATTCTTGAAAATTTTTGTTTTGGTACACATAGATTGATGTCATCCTCTGATTTGCTAATGGTGGACTTGATGTTGCAGGTTGAACTAGCATATTTCGACCATGGAGGTATCCTTCCATACGTGATCCGTAACTTGATGAAGAATTAGTTCCTCTCTGCACCAGGTGTTTTGTTCTCCTCTCTAGATACTCTAGATTGGTATACTTTGGTGGTAGAATCCAAACTACTAGCGGGGTTTCATCCTGCATACGATGTGCGAGCTTTTAATAATGAAACCGGGAGAAACACGTTGTTTATATAGCCCTGTTCTTGAAGGGGTTGCTGAGTGTAATCTGCCTCACATAGCATTTGCTGATGCTGTTTCTTAATAAATTCTTGGACGATCTTGGAGATTTAGGTCACGTTACACAAAATCCTTCCATGATGGGAAACCCTTCTATGTGAATAAGCAGCCGTGTTGGCGTCACCGTTGGACTTTGTTATTGCAGCTCGTTGTGTCCCTGGTATTGTATTGGCAGTTCATCAACTTATTGAGAATCTTTGCATAGTGATCAGAGGTTAACGGGTTGAATAGCCGATCAGTCCAGAAATTACTCGTGAGGTTTTTGTGCTTGATTCAAGTTCTCTGAGGTTCACTTGCAAGCCTATGAGTTTTGAGTGCTTGAAAAATATACCTTCGGAGAAATAGTGTATGTCCTATCTGAGTTTCTTCGTGTACATGTTGTAACGGGTAAAATTGATTCCATACAAGCATTTTCTACTAAGATTGCTGCGTGTATTGCGCTTCATGATACAGTTTTATAACCATGAGAAAAAAAGTGTAATTGTGGGAGCATCGGGAAACAATTTTTTGTTATTTCTGATTTGAGGCAAGACTGTATTTTGCTCTTTGAAGATCTTGTCCATGATGAAAATATCGTGATATTTTATTTTGCTTCACGATGCAGTTTTATAGGATTTGAAGAGTGCAGTTTTTCTGAGGATGAAAATGATGAGGATGAGGATGAGGATGAGGATGAGGATGAGGATGAGGATGAGGATGATATAATTAAACAGTGTTTTTCTATCGATCATCGTCGACATGAAAAGGGTTTTCAACACCTTAGGCACCGTCCTACGCGCGGGCCCTACGTGGAGAATCGGGCCCAAGTGAGGCCCATCTAGAATATTCCTCGGAGCATACAACTTGACTCACACACTTGGCCTCATTTTCCTTGTGATTTCGTCTTTCTAACTGGTCTCCACTGGTTATTGCTTTCTAAGTCGACTGCGTGGTGGGCACGCGATAGTGGTGCCAACAGAATCCGATCGAACATCAGTTACACAGCTCAGCGTGGATACTACGCCTGACGTCGTCATCGAATCTGATCTCATGGGCGATTTCAACTTTCGAGTATCGGATCCTGGCCGTTGATTGCTTGTACGACTAGTTCGTACAGAGAGTGATTGCTAGCTAAACTACATGTTCCACACGATCAATCATCGTATGGCCTTCGAATATCGTCGTGATAGAGTTGTGCAAAAGGAAAAACAGCGGATCCAAGTTTATAATAGTTGGATGATAAAAAAAAGAAGAAGATAATTTCTTTTTTTTTTATTATATCTGTTTCATAATTCTTATAACATATATGTATTTTTGTATTATTTTATATGTATTAATATAAGTCTCGTTTTCATATCAAATCACGTTTGATCGTCCCGTAACATGTATTGGTTTAAAGTACGTAATTTTTACAATCATTTATGTTTCACGTAAATTTTCAAAAAACTATGTTTGATTGTCGTTGTAGTCGTGTCAAACTTTGCATCGACACGCGTATCAGATCAATGTGTTAAAACAATCATGGGACAAATGGAATAACTCTTAAATAGTAGTCGCAAGTGATTGGTCAATCGATTTTAAACTGACACAAACCGATTAACGGATAAACGTGATGTGCATACTGAATAACTATTGTTTTCTCATTGCCAAATAATTCGTCGTACATATTGGCCAGAATTTGTCCGAAAGGTCCAGTGACGGAGTGAAACGACGGCTTTGCTGGCTGTCAATGTCATAAACCGACTCCACACACACACGACCTCAACGCAAACACGCAACTTCGCTGCAACCACAAAACCGCCTTCAATTTTCCCCTCTATAAATACACCCTTCCTGAGCTTCAGTCTTCACTTTAAATTATCATCTTAGAATTCTTCTCTTGTGAAGAAAAAGTTCCCTCTCTCACAAGGTAACATCATCTGCCCTTTTGATCTGTTGATGAATTCATTTCATTTGTGGTTTTGTATGTTGATTTGGTCTTGAATTTGTTTAGATTTTGATGGGGTTTAGTGTTATTTTGATCGATCAAAGTTCATACTTCATAGGGAGGCTTTATGATCTATGTATATCGCGACGTGATTTTGTTTATGGTTACATGATTTTGCATGCTATGTGTTGTTATCTTGAGTCCTATATGGTGTGTAGAAAGATGGATCTTATGGATTCGTTGTGAAGTATTAGGAAACAGTTTATCTATTCTTCGTAATAAGATAAGATTGCATACATCTCGTTCTTGTCGGACCTCCTTTGTGGCAGGGATACTTGTGTTGTTGTAGTTGCTGTTCTTGTCTGTGACAAGATGGAGTCCTATCTGACATCAATTGTTATATTCACAGTCGATGGATAGACCCAAGATGAATTTTATGATGTTCTTGTAAAATTTTGTCATGCCTAATATATGAGCCTTGGTTTTTCAGAGAGTTGTCCTGTTCCCTGAAAATTTTCTTAACCCATTCGTGATTGGTGCAGCTATCTTTCGAGTTACCAACTTCTAATCAATCAAAAGTGTACATGGTTGATCTAGAAGTCCAAATCCCAAGCGCATTCGATCCCTTCTCCGATGCAAAAGACGCAGAAGACGCGCCAGGAGCCAAGGAGTATGTTCATATCCGAATTCAGCAAAGAAACGGAAAAAAGAGCCTGACGACGGTGCAGGGTCTCAGGAAGGAGTACAGCTACGAGAAGATCCTGAAAGACCTGAAGAAGGTGTTCTGTTGTAATGGTAATGTGGTGCAGGATAAGGAGCTGGGGAAGGTGATTCAGCTTCAGGGCGATCAGCGTAAGAACGTCGCTCATTTTCTTGTCCAGGCCGGGCTTGCCAAGAAGGATCAGATCAAGATTCATGGTTTCTGATTGATTTGTCATCGTCATCAATTCATCATCTGGTGTTCTGCCGATGTTCGTGGCATTAGTATTGGAAGAATCAGTCGTGTGTTTGCTGTTGAATTCTGTGTTGTGAATTGGTTCCCGTGAATTGTAGTTGATGCATTCATGGTTGTGTGTGTTGAACTTGTAAGCGTGTTGCTGATGAATAAAGGATGGATTTTATTTCACCGTTTTTCTTCGTATTAATCGTGGGAGAAAAAAGGTTCATCTTTTTTGTGTTGGCACATAATGGATTTCTCTTGGCAGAGGCTTAGCTTGAAGCAAGTTCAATCACGTAGACGAATGCATATGGGGCGCGTAGTATCGATTCTGAAGTATTGGTGGATTATGAACTTACACAAATCAGATTGAGGAACTTCATTTTGCAAGAGTAGATCAATTCAAGTAAAGATATGATCCTCGACAACTCAATCTGGTGATCCTTCCGAAACTAAGTACTGGAGTAATACCTAGTGATGGCGATAGTAGGAGAATCAGTAATGGATATCACGAGGCAAAGATGATATCAGATATATTACTTGCCGTCCGTGGAAACATAATGCCAAGATATAGAACTGTCAACAGTGCATATTCTTGAGCATCTAGTTCTTCCAATACGCGACACTCTTGGAACATGCAAATAATGATTTTAACTTCCAAGACGTGACAGACGTCGATTTGGAGTCTATTCCAAGGACACGCCACCATCAACCAGGTGTTTCTCAGCTCAAACATACGGAATAGGATCCCTTACAGTACATGACATATTTGACTACAAACCAAAGCTTGGATCAACTGTGTTTAACTACGCACATGACATTGCAGTGCGCCAATAGAAAGTGGTGATGTTGAACATACTTGTAACACGAATATTTCCTAGGCATAACGGTTGCATCCATGCTTTTCCATTCATGCGTATGGAATGCTAAGAAAGTGATAAGTTGCAAATCATGATAACCAAGTAAGAGCAACAGAAAACATGCCTCTGTTCCAAGTCCTATCATTCTGGCTCCAACAGCGGATTCGTTCTCTGTGCAGAAGAATAGAGATGGCTTTCCAACTCCATCAAACTAGCAGCTGCTTCTTCTCCAATTCTACCCAGCAACTCTTCGCTCTTCTCTTCCAACTGATTGAACGCGGAAATTCGCTGCTCCACATGGTCGTTAAGAGATGCAAAACCTGAAAAGATCGCAGTTTGCTTCAGTTCAGAAACCAGCTTAAGCAAGGAGTCTGCTGCCTGAACCATCTTGGCTGCACGTGTCTCCATCGTGAATACTTCTTGTGAGTTCCGGACTGGCGTATCACTCACACGGGCAACGTTGACAAGAAATGTGAAGTTGTCAACAAGGCTAGAAACATCGGTTTCGACTCTTTGAAGAAGAGACTTCTGCTTCTGAGCAGCGGCTGCTGCTGCTGCTGCAGTTGGGCCACTTCCAGCACCACCAGCAGTTCCACCGAGACCTCCCTTGTTCATGGTTGCAGCAAATAGACAGCAGTGCTCTGGGATAGACAGGGAAGTAAGTTTCAAAACTTACTAACAAAATGAAGAAAAGTAAGGCATTCTTGATCAGGAAAAAATATTTGCAATGCAAATATTCATCTACAACCAGTTCTCAAAAATGGAAGTCAACTGCCTCGTTTATTCCCTTTTCCTGTATCCAACTAAATTACACCGAATAATCATAAAATTTTGTATCACTCAGTTCTGTGAATCTCTATTCTATTCCCCTCTAAGTGACAGCTATGGCCCTTATATTTCTTTTCATTTAGTTGCAGTTTCTGTTCCACTGCAAATCCAAATAACGAAACGAACATGTCTATATTTAATCGATACTCCTTAAACTTAGGCACTCCTATTGATACTCTTTCACTTCTGAGCTCATAAACCTGCTAGGATGACACTTGGTTAGTTCTTGCATCAAGAGGCTGGCTCAGGATAGAATATAGGACCTGAACCTCTTTCGTGTTTCAAGTTTCCATTACAACGGTGTTAATAACCCTTACTCGTCTGCTACTACATTCATCACAGAAGCTCTCATTATTGTCAGCATCACTGTTTTCCTCACCATGAACTGAACATCCCGCAACATCAAAATGAAAGAAATATGACTCCAAAGCTAGGGTAACAATTCATAGTCACAGGATCCATAACCCTCGTCACTGTGTACAATAACATACCCAAGTGCTGAACCATGCGCACTGAATTCAGCCTATCACAAAGTACTTCGCAACTATGAGCAATATATCAGAATTGCGGAGCACATTACGTTTCATCAATCTACACCTTTTCAAGGAAACAACAAACACATTGTCACATGAAATTCATCAACCACCATTCTTACTTCCACCAATCTACCTCACACCTCGGGCGAAACCTCATACCAAGCGACTGCACGAAAGCGATCGTCGCTAACAATCCTCTCCCACTATTCAACGCATCAACACGTGCATCAAGGAACCAATTCTGCCGAAAGTCTAAACTGATGGCATGGCAGAAGATCCACTGATGTAGTCCCCCAAAACCCTAGAACAAGAGAGGCCCAAAGATCATGGGACCCAAATTGGGCCCTACTCCGCAACCCTCTCTTCATGATTACTCTCTGCTGAAACCTGAAGAGAATCCCATCACGGAAATGACATATTCCACGCCGCCAGCGATGTGTTCGCCGGCCACCGCGCGGCTGGGTTTCTTCACAATTTGATGAGGGGAAAATGGGTAGACAGAGAAGAGGGGGTGAGAGAAAGAGAGCGAGGAGATAGAGGCTCACCGGAGAATAGGATCGCAGACCGATTTCCGGCGCCGATGGCGACGACTGGTTTTTGTCGATTGGTAGTTTGTGATGTATGCGTCCTCAAGCAAATACAATGCCAGAGGCAAGGTTACAGTGATTTGGTCATTTATACATATTCCTTCGTGCGATATGAATTATGATGTTCTATATTTTATGTATAAGTTAATATTATCAATGTCATTTTTTATAAAATTATTATAAGATATTAATGATAGATTAAATTATAAATTTTAAATTTAAACTAATTTAAGATTTTTCTGATCATTAAAAATAAAAACGAAATATTCTAAAATATATATCATTATTATATGAAACGAAAACAAGAATTACTGCATAAAAATCGTTTTCGTGATCACAGGACGGTTGATGTCCCATCCTTTGCTTGTGGTGTTACTTTGAGCCAATATGTAGGTGATTAATTTAATAAGTGATGTGAAAATACATGTAACGATTAGTCAAATGATACACGGAGTTTTTGCTCTAATGACGTGTACTAAATACTACATAAGAAACTCGAACTTATGTTAACGACACTGTGGGTTATACGAAGGATATGATAGTCATCTGACGGTTAGTCTAATAATGTGTGAAGTTATGCTATGATATCATGTTGAGAAACCAACAATAGCATTGTCAAGTTTATAATTCTGCATCAAGGAACATTCTATGTATGGTAAAAATAGCCGTGACGTAAAATGGTGTGATGAATGTTACCAGCGGGGCAACTGCTGATATGATCGGAGCACGCTGGTGGGCACTATGCTGATCTGTATAAAAAAATTTATATAGCTACTAAAAGTTAATGCTTAGAATGGAAGTTTCTATTCAGGTCGCTGTGTAGAGCTTGGGAATGCAATGCTGTCGAAGGAATTCGATCACTCTCGGCCATTATGCCCTGAAGAGGAAAGATCTGCTAGGCATGGCCCGCATGGGCTATCACCATCACTTTGAATATCCAGAGTTGTTTCTGTTAAGTTCACTGAAAAGATTGAGAGCAAGTTTTTGCTTCTGGAGTTTACATGAGGATGTGAATCATGAAGACAGAAGGTAGACATAAAGGTCTGCTATCCTTCTACCGTACTATCTAGCTGCGGCGGTATCCTTGAGGATGATAGAACCGAGACTATGTTGTTTCGGCCACCAGCAGATCCATCAGGTTATTCTTCATGATTGAGCTAAGTATCATAGGAAACACCTGCATACTCAGTCTTGTTTTTGGTATACAAAACCTGTAGTCTGCTAATTGGAACAACAGCACAAGTTAGGTTGAACGTTGGATGTTACAATTAGTCACTTTCAGCAACTATGATGCCTTTGTCTAGCAGAGTTTTATAACCGTATTTTAGCAATTCCATTGTGCTAGTACAGTATAGTATAACAGTGATCTTCCCTGGCTCAGAATTTCGTTCTCGGTCTCTGCAATAAGCTTATGAATATGCTTAGAATGTGCGAGTTGCCGTCTAAAATCGCCTTAGCTTCTGTAATTGTTCAGTTCTTGAAAGAGGTTCTGTGGGCAACGCAGAGTTAAGAGCAAGGCAGAGGCAATCAGAACTAGCAAACTAGCAAACTGAGCAGATAACTAGGATGAAAGAAAAAGGGAACCTCGTACAAACTCAGTAATTGGTCGAGAAGTTCGCATGTCCACGCACAGGGAAGCAAATAGAAGAGATCATAAGCTGTGTCTTCCGAATTTAGAAAGCGAAATCAAGGTGCATTGCTCGGAACTTTGGATAGAACTTACTGTTCTGTTTGACAATATCTTTATACTGTTCTGCATAGACTGCATTTACTATTACTGCTAGTCCAGCTTGTCTGTGGCTCTACATACAGCCTAGACATTTGATTTTATAAAGACAGTTATTGTTCAAATTCCGATAGAACTTCTGGTTGTGTCGAATCAGAAGCAATAGATTAGGATGCTGGAACCTGATGAGCTTCTCCTCATCAGATCCTTTTATTTCTTCATCTCGTCCTATTAATCAATGGTCCGCAACTGACTGTGTAACATAACCTGGTAACTGATGAAGTTTCAGGTTCCTTATCTTTTCCAGGGATAGCAAACTACAGAGAAATCAGCATCTCGAAAAAAATCAATGATCAAGACATGGAAGGCAAGAGGCCATTCATGAAACTGCGTACCTAACTAGCTTTCTAGAAGCTACAGGTACGACGAATCTTGAATAGAATTTCAGCATCGTTCATAGGAATAATCTGTCCTGATATGATGATTGCTCCTCCGCCAGTAATTAGCATCGAACAGCATCTCAAAAGTCGTTTCTTTCAATACAACCTTCAGCCCAGGAACCTTAAAACAGTTTGAAAGAAGTTCAATCAACAAAAACAAATCCTCATCAAACAAGCGAAAACAAGTTTAGAGTTTTTTTTTTTAATCTCGAAAAACAAATCTTGATAGACAATCAAATTCTTTTTGTTTTTTTTTTTAAATATATTTTTTCTGTAAGATGATTTGCTTCCATAAATTTTTGTTTAGATTATGGTGTGCTTCCCAAAATATCCAATTTTATTTTGTGCTTTTTTTGATTTTTTAATTATATTCTATAAAATAAAGAGTTTTAATTTTATATTGTAAATTGATGTTAAGTTTCAAATCTATTCTATAAAATGTTCAACGTCTTAATTAAATTCTATAAATTTAGAGGTCTTAATTTTATACTATGAACATATAATATCTTATGTGACTTAACTTTTAGTACAAACAAAATCGACATGTATTGTACTACAGTCTTAGTTATGCATCTCAGTACTTTAGATCTGACCTTAAGATCAAACGGTTTTTATTGAAATGACTCACTCAGGATCCGCAACTCAAATAGGCATGATATTTGGTTTCTTGATGTATGATGATTACCCGTTAGTATGAATGTTCTTATTTACGTCAAATTTTTTGTCAATTGATTGATAATTTGAGCGTGGATAATTTGATTGATCCTCCAGATTGATTGGTCACTTCAGAAAATTAGGACTACGAACTCTAAAGATCTAAATGAGATTAAGGAAAAATCAAATATGTGTAGTTAGTTTTGATTGTTTAGTTTTGTATTTTTTAAGAATTAATTTTTTTAGAACAAGAATAGTTATGGACCTTAAAATCAATTTATAGTGTAAGATTAAAACTTTATATTTCATAGGATATAATTGACAAATCGAAGGATTTACAGAATAATTAGATATTTGCCTGGTGTGATTTCTTGGTAAAATTTTTGGAAGATATTTATCTTTTATGTATGTATTGAATTCAATCAATTGTTTCCGTAATTTTTTAAACTAGTATTTCTGTCACAAACACAAAAGAAAAAAGAAAACGCAATGATGATAGGGAAAAAAAGATATAAAAGTTTTTAACTAATTAATATGAATTTATGAACAATCGAACATCATCCCTTAACTTGCTCGAACATTAGATACGCTGTTTGTATATTTGCAAATGAAAGAGCATAAAATCTCCTGAATTATTGGACAGTGACATATGATCTATCTTAATTTTTAAAATACGTTGATCCCTTAGCAACTTCGTTAAAATTGTTTAATATCAAAATAATTCAATTTTTAAAAAAATTAATGAAGAAAATAT
>JAOVYX010004449.1:0-38185 GCA_035668315.1 Drosera spatulata
CTTTCTTTTAAATATATAACCTTTTTGTACGATTTGTTTTAAAAATCGTAACGTTATATATTTGTCTCAAAACTCCCAAATTTCTCGGGTATTACATCCACAGAACCAATACAATGTAAGAGCAACTCCAGAAACCACTCCCAGCTGTTCTTGTTTTATGATTCAACCACAACTAAAACAATAAGATAAATATTGTCATTCCCATCTCTTCCCATTGCACTTATCAGGATTCTACCAAATCTTGTCTTCAAATGGCAATCATCTAACCTAATTATGGATTGCAAGTTCGTGATTGTAACAGGAACAGACTAGAGGAGGGGGGGAGGGGTGAATAGGTTGTTCTAAAAATTTTTATAATTAAAATCTAACTCTGCAGCGGAAAACAGGTAATGTGTGCGAAAAACAGATCAGATACATAACTCTGTCCAGAGTAAACCAATCTGATTCAAGAATCGAACAGATGATGATCAATCTATTAACAAAGTCAACCAAACTTCTGATCCATAGATATCGATCAAGAATTTGTGTCTAACTCTTCTATCACGCAGATAACAGATGAATGTATGATCTAACCTATCAGATCGATGATCAAACGATGATCAGTCAAAACTCTTACCAAGAAGATTTCAGATCACAGTTCAATAAATTGAGTTTTTTGGATCACTCAACAACCTTTACACACAACCAGATTTTAACAAATCTATCACCAAATGATCCCTGCTAGATCAAACAATCAATCTCAGCAGATTACCAAAAGGAACAGACTCACAAAGTAAGAAGACTTGCATCAGTCATAGTCTCCTTCACGATGTTCCAGAGGAAACTGATTCTTGATGAACCCTTGAAAGTTTTCTTGATGAGAAAGAGAGAGAGTTTGAGCGCTTTGATTCGTAGATGTGAAAAGTAGAAGTGAATTCTTCCGTTGCTTTTTCTATGTAGTCCTTGTGCCTTACATAGATCAAGGCTTGAGGCTTGCTCCCTAATTTCTTTTTCAACTCGTCATGTGACAAGTCCTCTTTAATCTTTGACAGAGTCTTCAATAGCAGATAAACGTCTGAGTAGATAACTTCCATAAGACTGATTCAAACTATCTGATCTGCTTCTGACCGTCTGTAGATTTTCTTGAAGTACTCACTGATCTGATCATAATTGAGCTAATACTCCCAACTTCACTATCTCAGACACGATCCTTACAGAACTCATAAGACTTATCTGTGTCAGGCCACTTGTTTCGTTCAGAGCTTCTACTGGAGACTGATCTAATCTTATAACTGTCGTTCTTACCAGAGCATTTATCATTCTGTTTTGTGACAGTATGATACCCAGTGTCTGACAGAATACCTGTTAACCTTAAGCACACTTGATCACACATGTTAGTAATCCTTGCTCCATAGAACGTGCATTAGGTTGAAGACCCCAAAAATTAATAACAAGTCCCTCAGGAACATTCATAACCTTTTGTCTATATAGCTTACCATATAACTCAATTAAATCCAGAAGAGATATTCGATCTGTATCTACATCCTGAATCTCCTGAACCCATCCTCCTACATATCTAATTTCAGGAACCCACTCAAATTTTCCACCATAATACAAGATAATTGTAATAACACTACCAAGTTCAAACATTCTGCATCAATTGGAACAAAACAAAAGAAATCCTTAATTCCAAACAGAAAGGTCATAAAAAATGAAATAGGCATACACAGACCTACCAAACAAAGGAAAACACATACATATTTTCGATCCAAAACTTGAAATAGTAAATACACAAACACAACTTAGCTCGAGCTAAGTTACTGATGTTTCAAAATAAAAAATCAAAACCAAACAAGAAATCAACATAAGCGGAGTGTTTACCTGAGTAAATTCAGCTCATAACCTTAGATTTGAGATCCAGACACTAAGCAATTTTATCCGTTTCTCTCTTTAGTTCACAGTTTTTGTGTTTGTTCGTCATTCTTTCTCACAACAGTGCACTGAATGATTAAGGGGGTGGAGTTTGTAGGTTAGGTTAAGTTAGTTAGGTCAAGTTTGTTAGTTTAGTTTGATTTTGATTTAGGTTAGTTTGATTTCGCACTTAGGTTAGTTTGATTTCAATGATAATTTTGTTTTTTCCGTTAACTATGGAAACGATGGATGGATGGATGACAGGGATAAGTATATAATTCGAAATTAAGAGGATTTAAGTATCTTCAGTCCAAAATCCTGGGGTATAAACTGTAATTTTAACAAAGAGTTTTTTTCATGACGCTCTTATATAAACCACGTCAATTCTCATATATTGACACGATAAATGAGTATTGAGTTTGAGAACATTTTCCATATTGGGTCGTGTTTGGGACGAAAATAACAATTCCCAAACCCGTTCCAAACCTGAATTTATAATTTCAGGTATCTCCGAATCCGAATTCAAACTCGATCAATTCGGGTTTTCTTTGTTTTGATCGAATTTGGGTTTGGGATATCCATTGGGTATAGATTTCATTGACATCCCTAATCATATAATCAGATAATCATAAATCATGCCATGTGAATGTGAAGAGCAAAAAATGTTGGTAAAAACAGGGAAAACTCGAAAGATAACTGTAGAGGGTAATGAATAGTCCTTAAAACTATAACATGATACGTAGGATTATGAAGAAAGAGTTAAGTTCTTATTTTCACGTTTTACAAGCCACATGATCAGAACCGAAACCGCAGCAAGTCCATAACAACATCAAATGGAATCCTCTGCAGTCCATCTACAGACACGATGAGACAGGATGAGATATGAACTGTTTGATTGTTAATCCAACGATTCATATTTATTTGGATTGTTTTTATTTTTGGATTGATTATTTTATATATATAA
This sequence comes from Drosera spatulata, assembly GCA_035668315.1. Classification (NCBI taxonomy): domain Eukaryota; kingdom Viridiplantae; phylum Streptophyta; class Magnoliopsida; order Caryophyllales; family Droseraceae; genus Drosera; species Drosera spatulata. The sequence continues at coordinate 2,855 of JAOVYX010004449.1, forward strand.
GTTTTTATAGGGTTATTTTGATTAAGCTTATAAGGTTATTTTCTTTACGTTTAGGTTTATACTTAATTTTTTTTTCAAAATTTTAAGATAAACAAAAAACAAGACCCAACACCATCACCATCAACTACAGAGGATCTGCATCCTAAGAGCACTCGTAATAGTGTTCCTATATGAATTTTTATCTATATATACGGAATCTGTAAAAAAATAGATCACATAATAGATTTTTTATCTCTATTCCTATATGATTTACTATATCTTATAGTTTTTTTTATATTTGGAAAATCAAAATCACATTCCTTAAATTTTTTATACCATTACAATAATACAAATGTAATATTTTTTGTGATAAAGGATAATTTATAAAATACAAAAATTGATTTATTTTAATTGAAATAAAATAAAATTATTATTAAAATTAAAAATTATTATAATATTATAAAAATATATTAAATTGAGGTTTATTAACTTCAATATATGAGAAATTAATATATAAAAATTGTGAAAATCTATATAAAAAATCGATATAAGAAATCTATTAAATGATTGAGTCAAAAATTGAATTTAAAAAAAAATAATAATATTATATTATTATATTATAAAAAAATTGCGCACTGCCCCCATCCCCCCTTTCACCGCCACCAATTCCTCATCGCATCCACCCCCTCCTTTTTTCTCCTCAAAAATCCCACCAAAAAGAAAACCCAAAAAGCAAATGGATCAGCCAATGCGTCGTCTGTTCCTCTTCACTCCAAAAAATTAAAAAAACCAAAAAAGAAAAAAAAACGAAATCTTGTGCTACTTAAACTCTCTTCCACATATTGACGACACGACACCGCTTAATTCACCACCACGCGCTTCCTCCACCTCCACGCGCCGCCGCCGACGAAGGGAACAATGTCGAGCAGCATTGCACTGGAGCCGCTGCTCCATCACGGAGTCCCGATCAGGCATGCGAGTAATCATCGAAGGATTATTCCGAGACTCGGAGGAGCGAAAACGACGGCGGCTTCGTTGAGGTGCGATCGGAGGTTTCCGAGGCTGGTGATCGGGAGAGGAAGAAGTTTGAGGCAGAGGAGATCGTTTGTTGTTGTAGGCTGCGGGGGCTCGGCTGCGACCGTGGCGGTGGAGGCGGCGGAGATCGTGCATAGCGAGACGTTTAGTTTGAAGAGAACGGAAATGGTGAGGATTTTTATTGTCGATTGTTCAATGAAGATGAATGGTTTTGGTGGATTTTTATTTTTTTTTGGTTGAAAATTTGAATGGTTTGAGGAGTTTTGGATCGTGTATGATGATCTAAATAAATTCCTTGATTGGAGTTAGATTGCAGAAATGAAGTTGTGGTATGCGATTGCAGGTCGAGGGGAAGATGTTTATAAGGCTTGATCAAGGGGAGAACCCGGAGAATTGGCAGCTCACTGTTGGATGCAGTCTGCCTGGGAAATGGGTGCTGCATTGGGGAGTGCATTACCTCGGCGATACTGGAAGGTTAGCTTAGGTTATGTGATGTTTATCGCCAAATTCGGAAAGCTTACATTGTAAGAGGGATAAAAAACATTACCGAATAGGGCTTAGCATTTCTGGTAATTTGCCTTGAGTGCTGAAAGTTGGTTGAAGTTTTTTTTTTTTTTTTTTCCCGACGAGGGTGTCCGGGCCAGCTCGCGCGCATTACCTCGACTAATCCCCCGGGCGTCCCCCACCAGCATCGGGTATGGCAAACCTGGATTTTGAGACGAGTAGGATTCGAACCCAAAACCTTCAAGAAGAAGGTTGAGTCGAATATCAATAGACCAACCCAGGTTGGTTAAGTTGGTTTAAGTTGTTTATTCACATTAGATACTGTAAAATAGAGTATAGGTAAGAATGAAAAAGTAGAGTATGTAGTTGAGAAAAGTAGTGATGGTGATGTTAGAAAAGTGTGTTGGCATGTATGCAGAACTGTAAAATGGGGAAGAATGCTTAGTAACGCTTCAAATGTGGAGTAATGAATGCTTAGTAACGCTTCAAATGTGGAGTAATATTGTAGCATATTGTATTTTTTAATTGAATAGTAAAAACTGAGAAATTTTTTTAGTGTATCTTATGTGAATGCCTTTGGTTCTGTTATTGAATAGTAAAAATAGAGAAAGGTGGTAATACTGGTGTATTTATTGTGCAGTGAATGGGATCAGCCTCCTGCTAAGATGAGGCCTCGTGGTTCTGTTGCGATTAAGGTATGTGAGGAATTAATTATTTGTCTCAACTTTTCAAATGCATTGTGGCCATCAGCGTGCGTGAATACCTGAGTTTAGTTTTTGTTTTCAGGACTATGCGATAGAGACACCATTGAAGAAACTAGCAGCGGCTGAAGGCGGATATTGTCTTCATGAAGTGAAGATTGATTTCAATTGCAGCTGCTCAATTGCAGCCATTAACTTTGTCTTGAAGGTTTCTTTGCTCGTCCATTGCGTCTTCTGGTTTAGGCTATCAGGGTGGCCTTTTCAACTGGTACCTTCTTTTTTACTTTTTGTGCTTATATATGTTGATGTAGGACGAAGAAACTGGACGTTGGTACCAGAACAGGGGGAGAGATTTTAAGGTTCCTCTTGTTGATTACCTGCATAATGGTGGTATTTTAACTGGCCCGAAAAGGGGTTTCGGTCTGTGGCCAGGTTTGTTCAATCCTTTCAAGAAGTGACCCTGACTTTTGTGCTGGATATTAATGAATTGAGATCTCGACAACCAGAACCTGTGAAATCCTTTTCATTCCCTCGTCCTTGTGAAATGTCATTTCTCATCGATCAGCTGTCTTCTTACACAATTGCCAATTCTTTTCATAATTTGTCTAAACCCAAAACCAAGATCGAGACCTAGTTAGCTGAAATCATACTTCAATATGACTTGCCAGTGGTTAATAGTGACAGAAAGTTGCGGACAGTTTCCTGTGGCTACTGGTTTAGTCAGCTAAGCAACCTGCTCGTTTCTCTCAATTTACCAGCTATCTGTTTTGTTGGGTGCAACCCTTTTTTTTTTTTTTTTTTTATATGGTTCTTTTCTCTGTTGGAAATACGACCTAGCAAATACTTGGAAGCCTTAATAGTTATCACTTATCAGTTGGATTAAATTGTTTCCGAGAACTCTTAGGCGCTGCTAATCTCTCAATTGATGAGAGGTGGACCTTGTGTTTGAGAGCCTGTTTCCAAGACATGAAGGATGCCTCTTTGTCATCTTTGAATAAACTGATGCGTGTGTTCCTTTGTAGCATATTTTGCAGTAGATAGTTAAGAATCTCAACATCCTTGTCTTACTTCCCTTTAAATATCCATATGCATTCATGGAGTGAAGTCAAGCCAACTAATGGAGTTGATGTTCTTAATCAAAATGAATTTGCACATAGTTTTCTTCTTATTCTAATTTTGGGTCTTTTACATGAACCATAATTCATCCGAGAGCATGCATCTAACATACAACATACAAAGTTTAGATTCCTCGACAACTGGTCGAAGTTATACGTAAGCGCATCTAATCCGGTGGAGATTGACAGTATTTGTTAGTGTATCCGGTGGAGATTGACAGTATTTGTTAGTGTTTTTGTTGCTAGAGGTTGCTAGTTGAATCACTCCACACATATTGAATGATTGCCAAAAACAGGGGGAAAAAAATTACACACGGTCGAAGTACTCAGCCTTCTTACCCGTTTGATGTTTTATCTTTAGCACATTCTGTTACCAGCTTAAGGGCTTCCATAAAGTACTTTCCTCTTCAACATGCGCCAGCCATTTTAAAAGTGAGTTTAACCTTGTTTGAAGTTGCTAAGCAACATGGACGTTTTTATTCTTATTGTAGGTTCCCTTGAACATCTTTCAAGCATCTTCATTAAACCAGAAACTCCTGAGACTTCCAGTGAAGAAAGCAGCAAGGAATCTGCAGAAACCGTGCAGCCAGATAAGCCGCTTGAGGGGTTTTATGAAGAGCAGTCCATAGTGAAGGAAGTTCTTCTTGATAATTCAGTCAACGTATCCGTAAGGAAGTGTCCAGAGAATGCTAAAAAACTTGTATATTTGGATTCTGATTTGCCTGGAGATGTAGTAATACATTGGGGAGTATGCAGAGACAATACTAGAAAATGGGAAATCCCAGCAGCTCCTTATCCGCCAGATACTCAAATATTTAAGAACAAGGCTTTGCGTACACAGTTACAGGTAAAATGTTGAGGCCAAGTTCTCTGTTCATGGCAATTTTGGTGTCTCAGCTTGCAATAAATAAAGACAGTATGCAATTGGGTACTTGTTTCTTAGTGGACTGGAATATTCTACTAAAGAGAGTTGTGCTGTCAACTTCTTATCTGCTCAATCTCCTAAGATTCTCTCCATGGGCCTCCCATGTATAGAATTATCCCCTTCACGTTGTTATCAGCTCGTTTTCAATTCTAGTAAGCGTCCTATTTGTGACCCTGTTTTAGTCTGATTGTCATCTTTGTCTTTCCTACTGTTGTCTTCTTTATAAAGACTTCGTTTTTTCCCATTTGGCGAGGGAATGTTTCAGGCTTCAGTAACAGCATTTGATCATGCAGATAATCCTCAGCCGACCATTTTGAACTTTTTGACGTGTAGTGTGCAGCGCTATACACTTATGTGAATGTTTGTCATTGCAATCCCTCCAAAGATCAAGTTGTCATTCCTGGAACCAGGCAATACACAAACTGTCTATGTCCACTTAAATGCAAATCTTCTGTCCTGCTGTTAGCTTTAGCTTGCATGCGTGGGATTCCTGAATTTCTTGTGTCAATTAGTGATTTTGGTTTATCTAGTTCGCTGTTCTTATGAATCTTAATACTGATCAGTTGAAACTCCTGTTTGAATTTCCTTTTTTTGAGATTTTTCATGGTACTAGGATAAATTGCTGTTTCAAGCCTATTGAGTAAGGATGTTAAACACTTTTTCTGCAGCCAAAAGATGGTGGACATGGGGTAAAAGGATTATTTACTGTAGATGAAGAATACCACGGATTCTTGTTTGTGCTCAAGTTGAAAGACGAGACATGGTTGAAGTTTATGGAGAATGACTTCTTTGTCCCCCTTTCAAGTTCAAGCATCTCACCTGCTCAATCTGAAGGTCGTCAGCATAAAGGGAAGGCAATAGAGATGGCTCCAGAGTTGCAGTCAGGTTCTAGAGATTTGGACAATGCAAGGAAGGAAGAAAATGAAGAAGCTTCTCAAACGTCACACACTGATGTATTTATAAGCGAGATTCGGGATTTAGTGACGGACATGTCCTCTGGTAAAGACTGGAAAACCAAGAGCAAAGAAGCACAAGGGCGTATTCTTCGAGAAATTGAAAAGTTAGCTGCTGAAGCGTATAGGTTATTCAGAGGTCCTAGCCCTACTCTAGCAGAGGAGAACATTTCTGTTGTGGAAGCTGCGTCAACTGTGGAGTTACCTACAATATCGGCAAAGGAATCAATTAAGGGATCAACTGTGCAAGTTATGAAGCCTCCCGTTAAAATTTCTTCTGGCACAGGCTCTGGGTACGAGATTTTATGCCAAGGTTTCAACTGGGAGTCTCATAAATCTGGACGGTGGTATAAGGAGCTTCAGGGAAAAGCTGAGACTTTATCTTCTCTTGGTTTTACTGTTATTTGGTTGCCACCGCCTACTGAATCTGTCTCCCCGGAGGGTTATATGCCAAAAGATCTTTACAATTTGAATTCCAGGTATGGATCTATTGCACGAAATGCTGGTCAATGCCAAGTTGCCAATGAGTACCACATAGTGCACAATGTTAACTTGTACAGTATGTGCTAAATATTCAATCTTGATTTGGTTTTACTCGGGGAAGAGAGCTTCTTGGTCAATGATCATCATAGCATAGTATACTGGTTCTATAATTGGAAATGTAGGTGTACCTCATAAGCTGCAAATGCGGCTACACTACATATACAAATTCATTAGAATTTTGGATGCCGCATTTCATCACACCATAGAAATATACAGAGCACTTCAGCTTATACTTCCTTGCATCTGGGTTCTGTCTTTCAGGTATGGTACTATTGATGAGCTAAAGGCTGTTATCAAACGATTCCATGAAGTTGGCATAAAAGTCCTTGGCGATGTTGTCTTAAACCATCGTTGTGCTCACTTCCAGAACCAGAATGGTGTTTGGAACTTATTCGGTGGGCGTCTGAATTGGGATGATCGAGCTATAGTTGCAGATGATCCTCATTTCCAGGTATTCTCTTTTTGTGCCTGATTGTTAATATTGAATTCTTTTGTTTCTTACTGATCCTCGGTTGAGGGGTGAATACTTCCTTTCAAACCATTGCTGGAAAAAGTTGTGGAGTTGTGAGTTGCTGACTTTTGGGCTCTGTTTTGGTCATTGTTTTGTGAACCAAACTTAGTCCCCCATGAACTGCCAAAAATAATCCTGTTGTGGACCTTGTCGCCTCAAGTAAAAAGTTAGATAAATAATGAAATAGTAATAATAAAATCATGAATATCACAATGAAGTAAATCCAGTGTTCACTAAAGGGGAAATCATGATTGTCAGAACATATTAGTCAATATGTTGTGTGGTAAAAATTCTGAAACCATTTCTATCTTGCCTTTTCAATTCTGAGCCTTCTGCATTCGGTGCGCTTCTGATCATTGAGCAATTAATTTGTTAACAAGTCAGAGGTAGTGTCAAAGTAGCAGCTGGAAGGGTCACCTTTGACTGTGATGGCTTCATCCTTTCCTACCCGTTCAATCTCCTTGATTCCTCAGGCTTAGTGTATTTTGGTGTGTACAGTATGGGGTAATTTTTATGGCAATTCGGTGCATCAAAACGTTGATCCTCTCTTGCGGCATAAAACCAACAAATGTTCTGATTGATTATCTTTTGTTGCTGTCTTTCATTCTGTACTAGGTGTTTTCTGGTGTAGAGTGTCAAGCTGTAGTAAGCACCAGGGAACTGTAGGCTTATAGCTATATCCGAGAGTCTATCTCTTACAAATTAAATACTCAGTGTGTCTATGTTGTTTCAGGGCAGGGGAAACAAGAGCAGTGGAGATAATTTCCATGCTGCTCCAAACATTGATCACTCGCAAGAGTTTGTGAGGAAGGATCTGAAACAGTGGCTCCATTGGCTGCGGTGAGTCTGAGGGAAATAGGATAGTTACGTTTATCTGTTGCGCCTGTCTGATATATTCTTGAACACGTTATATGGTGTTTTTTGGTGGCTTCAAATGCAGGCAAGATATAGGTTATGATGGCTGGAGGCTTGATTTTGTTCGTGGATTTTGGGGCGGTTATGTCAAAGACTACATGGATGCCAGTGAACCATATTTTGCCGTGGGCGAGTATTGGGATTCCTTGAGTTACACCTACGGTGAGGTGGACTACAATCAAGATGCACATAGACAGAGAATCATAGACTGGATTAATGCTACTGGTGGGATGGCTGGTGCATTTGATGTCACGACAAAAGGAATTCTTCACGCAGTACGTACTTGCAATATGAGTTGAACAATGCTGATATTCTGCATTTAAAATCTCATTCTTCCTTGTTTATCTGGATGCAAATATGTGACTGAATTTGTTTCCTTCACTTTGTGTCTAAATAAATGAATTTTTATTTATTTATTATTTATTTTAATTTTAGCACTGGAAAACAAACGGAAAATAGTTTTTCCAGCTTTCTGATTCGAAGTCTGGCTAGTATGGCAATATGTGTATATCTTTGTTCACCATTAAGTTAACTAACTAGTGAAGTGCGATCACTAGAAATTATTTTTTGTTGTTTATGGTCCAAGTAGGTAGTGCAATTTTATTTTATTTCATTCTGTCTTCCCCTTGTTGGCTGTCCTGATCTCCATGATTTAATACGGTATATTTATTCTCAGGCATTGGAAAAATGTGAATATTGGCGACTATCAGATACAAAAGGAAAGCCTCCAGGAGTTGTTGGATGGTGGCCATCTCGTGCTGTGACCTTTGTGGAGAATCATGACACTGGTTCTACGCAGGTGGATGCTTGCTCCTCTTCTATTTTCTGTGGAACCAGTTCTTTGTTTCATATCATAGGAATAACTCATTGAAAGTTTCGTGCTAGTATAATTTTGATGATTTTGGTGCTCAAGTGGAATAATCCGTATTTAACTGCAGCAAGATGGCCTGATGGAAGTTCTCTTATCCCTTTTCATATATTATGAATTCATAATTGCAAGGAAGAGGTCCTTTTTTGGTTGGTTGTTAAATTCCATGTGTCATTTATCAATTGGTCTATTCGACAATGAATTAACGCATATGGTTTTTGTTCAATGAGTACAAAGAATGTGATAGAGGCTTGTGATAAAGGTCTCGTATGGTTTGGTTTGTTTGATCTAGTCTTTGATTGAACACACTGATGTGCTTATTTCTCCCTCTTGTATCATTTACCTTTGAAGGGTCATTGGCGGTTTCCTGGTGGAAAGGAAATGCAAGGGTATGCTTATATTCTAACACATCCCGGAACTCCAGCTGTTTTCTACGATCACATCTTTTCAAATTACCAATCAGAGATATCCGCTCTGATTTCTCTGAGAAATAGGAACAAGATCAACTGCCGGAGTATAGTAAGTATCTCCTTCACTCATATTCTTCAACCCTCGTGCTAGCTAGATTCTGGTCCTAAATCTTCATAAAGTACCGATCTAGTATTTATATAGTCGTCTATGATCCAATACTAAGAAATGTGAGCTCCTTGCCTCAGGTGAAAATATTGAAGGCAGAAAGAGATGTCTATGCAGCGACCATAGACAATAAAGTGACAATGAAGATTGGCCCTGGATACTATGAACCTCCCAGTGGACCTCGCCAGTGGTCATTCCTGCTAGAGGGGAAGGACTACAAGATATGGGAAGCTGCCTGATTACTATATATTCTTTCAGGTACTTCTCGCTTTTATTTATGTTCCTTGTAAATGCGAGGGGGTTTCTTCAATGAAGTTTTTCATGATCTGTGCACGTATATTGAAGAAAGTGTTGCAGTTCCTGCTAGATCTTCGGCAGCCTTCCAGTACAGAGGAAGGAGAGGCTGTGTATAGCCAATTATAGAATACATAATACTACACCAGATGAACATCTACATTCTATATAGTTTATCATAGGATACCTTTTGTATACGATCAAATAAGCATCTCTCAACGATATGCGGATAAGTAATTCTATCGAATGCAAATAATTCAATAAATAATATGAGGGTAAACAGTTTTTTGATGGGATGATCATCCTGGTGTCTACTACTATTATGTTACTTGCCTTCAGTGATGCATTTATTCAGAAAACAGAGTGTAATTGAGCCGGTTTTGTTGGTTGTGTTTTTGATTTTGGGCCTGTGTCTGGCGGAGTCATGATCACCACTTTTTATAGTATTCAATAAACACGCAGAATGTTGCATTCTCTCCATTTCCGCGTTCCAAGCGGATGGTTGTGATGCATTTTTCAACACCTGTCATGGATGTTATTGTATTGTCCCAAGTTTGTTGTTATTTTCTAAAAGAGAGGGGCAAGTGTTATGAAAAAAACGCTATGTAATTCTATTTACTAGTATTTCAATTGACTGTAGCAGCTAGATTTGCTTACGCAGATCATGTCTCTAAACTACAGTAAAAATGGTAGACTATGAATCCAGAAAGGAACTGAACATTTCGACAGTAGCGAAGTGCTCGCAGACTAATGTGTAGTGATATATGCATGCATGGCTGGATCTAGCTAGATTCCCTTCATATCATATCATGGATGCTGCGTTTTTTGTTCATCCTTTCCTCCAAGGGCAGCTTCTGACGTTTATAGAACTTCTGTGCGTGGCTTGTTACTTGAAATGGTGTTCTTGTCCCGACTAGCATCGCGATATTTTGCCAATTTCCGTGCCCGTATCTTTTCAATCCCAATAGAAACCGCCTGTAATCGATACACAACATGCACAAATTAGGACATCTGATTGTGATATGCATATGTGAATATATGGTGATAATTTTGCGGTACAAGCTGAACAGTTATCTGAAGAATATGTGTGTGGCAATTGCTGATTACTTGAACTAAAGCATGGTAAAGCATGAGTAACGTTACGTACCTGTGCTCCTCAGCATCCCAGCGGCCTACACGCTCATTTGCTTGCTTCTCGTCCTGATGATCATCATTTATCGTGGGCGTGAGCATAGGTTCCATCAGCACCGGCTCCATCAAAACAGGCGTCATAGGCATGTAGAAGTCCTGTTGCAGTGAGCCAAACGGTGCAGGTGCAGTTGCTGTGTTGTCAAGCACCGCCTGAGGCACTGATGAGCTTGAAGCTGATGGTGCTTCCATGCTAGTGTAATTTGCATAATCTCTAAATAGCTCTCTTGGCAGCAAGGTAGTATACGATGACACAGGTACCCCAGTCCTCTTATCAGATCGAAAGACTGGTGGCTTCATCCTAGATGATCCCTTGAGTCTCTGTTCCAAATGCGCCATTGTCATGGAGAAATCATCTTGCTGCCTTGAGTAATACGAGGCAGGGAGCAGGTCGTCAACAGCAACATCGGGTGCTGAATTTGATGATGATGCTCCTCCTGTGCTAGTGTATGAAACGTGTGTCTTCCATGGCTGCAGCGAGGTTGAACACGACGTTAACCTCGTGTGCGAATAGAAGTGATCTCCGTGTGCTGTCTCCGACATGTATACTAGCTGCTTCATCTTCTTATTTGCCATCCTCGATTGCTCCTTATTTGATGATCTTCTCTTATCTTTCGTTTGCGTCTTCCATGGCTCTTGCATCCCCAGCTGCTGCACATATGCAGGTGATGCTGCAGGAGGTTGCATAAACGGCTGCTGCCTCAGCCATGGCTCTGGTTGGGGCTGTTGGTCTGGTGGTGACTGGAGCAATGCCCATGACAGGTCATGATCGTTATTTGCAAAACCGAACAATACTTGGTCTCCATGGAAGTAGTAGTCTTTGCCATTGTCGCTGCTGTCAAAAGGTTCGGCTGCTGCATCATAAAGACAAGCGGGCATCGAGTGATGACTCTCGGGTTGATGATCAGCATGGGATGTTGACGGATAAGCGTCCGCCAACGGTTCGGACAAGCCATTCCAAAATCTCATCCGCTCCTGGAAAATTAATTCGAAGTGAGAAGACTAGGAAATTCAAAAAATCTAGGACAAGGACACAATTAATATTGCAAACTTAACCTTTAATTTCTAGTTTTGGGTGGCCTGATAGCCTTGACGTCATACTTAAAAGGTCGATAAATCATGATCGCCATCATAAGGTTACTTAAATCTACATACAACTTTGTATTAAAAAGCCATCAAAGGATTCGCAACCAAACTTTTCTCATTAACTACTCGTCTGGATTGACAGTCATGATCATCGTTGTATCATTACTTTGATATTATATCGATGGTCATCATCCACCTTAAAGGTTTCGTTACACGTATATTTATTAAAACCGGACCGGTCTGATCGATTCAACCGGTTGAATCGTGACCTGATGGCTTGGTCGGATCAGTCCAATTAAAAAACGGATCTGCAATCGATTCGGGTTGATCGGTCAAAATCGATCAAACCCGGGTAAAAATCCAGACGGTTGAACTGGTCGAAAAAATATTTAAACAAATTATCCAAAAAATCTACAAAAAAAAAAACGCATATAACTTATATAAGGTACATTTTTCCTAATATAAGACTTATAAATATATATTTATATCAAAAATAGTATATTACTATCTCTATCCCATAATTCTTGGGACACTTACGTATTTTGTACTATTTTATATGCATGAATTAAAATCTCGTTTTCACATCAAATAACGTCTGATCGTCCCGTAACATGTATTAGGTTGAAATATGTAACTTATATAATCATTGATATTTCACAATAAATTTATAATAAAAACTATGTTTGTTTTATCGTCGTTGCATGCGTGTCAAACTTTGCATCGACATATGTACCAAGTCAAAGTGTTGCAACAATTTTGCGATGGAGGGAGTAGTATTAATGAAAATAAAATAATATCAAAATCATCGAATCGACGGTTCAATCGGTTGAACTGCTGACCCATTGACCCGGGACCTCGGTCGGGTCGATGTCCGATCTGGTTTTGATAACCATGTTTACACACACGCTCTTTTTTTTTTTTTTCGCTCACTATTCCCATATATGCCAACGATTATGACCCTTGCCATGGGATTACTTTTCATCTATGACAGGGTTATGACAAATTCTTGATCATATATAGGTAAAACAATATACACTTGTCCTTATCAAAAAAAAAAAAAAAAACAATATATATACCTGTCATGGGGTTTTTCTTCTATCACTACTACGCACCGAATTTGAAACAGTTATGACGAATTGACAATATGCATATATACCTCTGGTTGTTGACAATTGCTTCTCAGTTCAACGTCGAGGCTGACTGAGGATTCTTGAATGCTTCTTATGGGGTTGGACGATGTTGATTTCTCCTTCATCTTCATCGACTTTTCTTGATCTTGATCTACCATCCTAGCTAGGGGTTTAGAAGCTTCCCTTTCTTGATTTGTTGCTTTCAGATGAGTACGTGCAAAGTTGTGAATGTGTTGGTTTATCTGCATGCATATTTATACCTGGCCCAAATTTGACATGCATGTTTTTATCTTGTGCTAAAAGCAAACGTTCATTTTTTATCTTGTACTAAAATTAAAGATGTATTTTCATATATGGTTTAACTGATTAAAGACAAAAAGATAAAAACAGGTGTTAATGTTATATGAGATTGTAATCTTTTTTTTTTTCAGGGAAAAAGATTGTAATTTTTTTTTTTTAGGAAAAAAGATTGTAATGCAATTTCAATAAGAATTTTAATAATAAGATAGTGAGTTTATATTTATTCAAATAATAAGATAGTAAGCAAGTAATTATCAAAACATGACAAGTTATGAAGCAGCAAAAAGCCAACACTACGGATCAATGATTTTCTAATGAACACAAACACACATGTTTTCTCATGATCATCGACTGTATACCTAATGCTGATCGTTGGACATTCTACTGCTAAACATCAAATTTAATTTTTAAAATGATTATTTTCTACTTTCATTTACAAATTAGTTTCATTACACTACATCATGCATGTAAGGCCTTATTCTGATACGCGACAATAGCTTACTACGACGACAACGATTTTTAATCATGTCCAAAGATTTCGAACCGACATAATTGATTACAGTAAATTACATAATAGCTTATTTTGGCTTTCCGTATGTATGATTTTAGAATTTTTTTTTCAAATTTTTGTACTTTTAGGTAACTTTTCTTTTAGTTAAATAACATATGTTGTAGTGTAACTAACAATTCTTTATTGGGTTTTTACCCAAAACTATAAATTTTCAACAATAACTACAAATACATACACAAGAAAAAAGGATTATAAAAAATTACAATTCATTCATCCCATCTAATCATTTATCATATCCTCACCTCCACCCCAATCTCTATCATCACCCTAACTTCGTAGGAATCCAACAGGCCGTTGGAATCCGGCAGATGGTCAGAATCGTCGTCAGAATCCAACAAGTCGCCCAAATCATCACCAAAATCGTCGTCGGAAATCGATATGTCTGAAACAGAGTGTCTGAACAAAAAACAAAATAGAACGTTTGAAGGGAAAAAAAAACAAAGCACTTGAACAAAACAAAACAGAATGCCTGATAAAAAAAACAGAACGACTAAACAGAAAACAAAACTGAGTGCCTGAACAACAAAACTGAGCGTCTGAAGGAAAAAATAAAGCGTTTGAACAAAAAGAGAAAAAAAAATGTCTAAACAAAAATAATATAAAAAACCTGTAAAAATTATACTAATAAAATACAAAATTGTTATGTATTATGGGAGGAAGAGTATATTGCAACCAAATTGTGAAGAGCGAGTATTACACTGCAGCAACAACAGTACACCTCACTAAACGGGCCAAGCTAATAACACGACACTGAACTCCGGCCAATCCAAATTCATGAAAACTCCAGTGCAACTTTTAACTTGTCTTTCCTGCATTCAGCGTAGCTTTGTAAGTCACACCTCACTAAACGGGCCAAGCGAGTATTTCTGTATATAACGTGGTTCTATAAATCACACCCATTTTTTCTTGACTATCCATCAGAAGCTGGATTTTCATGCATTTTTCGATTTGAATGCTTCCATGTGCCGGCTGGCATGATGTAACTGGATCTCATCTGAAAGTAGATGACTAAATTTACTCAATTTATATAAGTGACAACATCTTTTGACTAAATTCATGTCCACCTAGCCATCTTCTTTTGCGTCAACTATCATGTCTCTGATGAAACTTTCGAGGAAAATGAAGGATGATCAAACCCAAATTGTCACATGTATTTGGCCCATTCGTTATTGTTTCTGTCCCCTAAGTGTGCTTGTTTTATCCCTTATCAGCAGCAGCGGAGCAGTTGTGACATATACACAACACAAAACAAAACAGCAAAAAACTAGTGAGCAAACAATGAGAGGAAGGGGAAAATACTTGTCTGCGCAACCGGAGAAAAACAGACGGATCAAGCTTCATTCGTGGTCGGATCAAGCTGATTTTTAATGAGCGTGTACACGACATCCTGTTTTTCATATTTAACGGCTGAATCGTCGATCGGGGTTCCTACGTCAACCAATCCAGCCCTGAACAGTCGCCGTCATTGTGGGATTAGAGATATTATCCTCTTATTTGTGATGATATCTAGGTTAGTTTGGGTGAACTTCGAGATTGGTCCCGTGGTTTTTACTCCCTAAATTTTGGGAGGTTTTTCACATTAAAAGTGTTGTGTTAAGCTCCTCTTTGATTTATCGGATTGCGTATGATCCCTTGGTTGGTTGGAACATTTCCTCGTAAATTTAACACTACCAAAAAAAGGTTTGTTTATGACAGTTTCGTCGCAAAATTTACGACGAAAAATGAGGGTGTCAATAATTTAAAATTTGCGATGAAAATCAAATTATTCTTCGTAAATTTACGACTGAATAGTACTTTCATCGCAAATTTACGACAGAATATTATTTCCGTCTCAAATTTACGATTGCAAAAAATTCTTCTATCGCAAACATCGGGTTTTTTCCCCTATTTCTTTTCTTTCTCTCTTCATTTCTTCCTTCCTTCTCTTTGTTTCCGTCGTCGTCACCCCTCTCTCTCCGTCAACCGCACCCCGCCGCCGTCCGTCTTAGTCGCCGACCACCTCCCTCCATCTCCACCTCCATCATCCTTCCCTATCCACCATCCCTCTTTCATTTTCCCCCCAATCCCCCCCATTGCAATCTCCCGCCTGCACTGCCGCCTCCAACAGCCGCCAAGCCGCCGTCGAGTTCCCCCCACTCTCATCCCGTCGTCATTTGTGCTGCTGGATCGTCACCGCCCGCCGCTATTTGCCTAAAACAAAAAAAAGTGAAATCTCTAAATTTGTCTCAATTTTTGTTTTATTTTTATCATTACATTGTATTTAACGTTGATTATTGTGCTATTTGATTGTTGGATTGAGATTGTATGGTTGATGATAGGTTGATGATTGATGGTTGTGTACGGTTGATGGTTGATGGTTGTATATGGTTGATTGTTGATGGTTGATAGTTGTGTATGGTTGATGGTTAATGGTTAATGGACTTCACTCTATTATTGTTGTGTATGATTGATGTTTAGTTTAGGGTTGGATGTTTGAGAGTATGGATGAAAATTGTATTGGGTTGTTTTGGTAGATTGATGGTTGGGTGAGGTTGGATGGGGTTTTGGTTGGTTGAGGGATTGGATTGTTTTACTAGGTGTATACATAATTGGACGTAAAATTATTATAATTGATATATGTATACATTCTGATTGATATGCATCTTATGTTTAGATTGTTTGGAGATAATTTTGAGTTGATATGATTTTTTTTTTATTGAGAGTATGTTATGATTTAGTTTTTATTTCTATGTAATAATGGAAAATGTGCCTATCATTAATGTGTTTGCATAAAATTATTTTTATCTCATCAAAATATCAAAGTAAAAAATATAGTTTATATTAAAATATGTGTAGATAGTTAGAGTGTTTGTAATGCCTGATTAACATATTTCATTATGTTTGATTTGTCCAGAAAAATGAAATCGGATATGCCATGGTATTATGATAGATCTTGGATGTATGACCGGCTAGTTGAAGGGTATTTGAGCGAAGTATTTGTCAGAAAAGTCAAAAAGTTTATGAAGTTAGCTCTTGAGAAATAGATTTTTAATTATTCGGGATACTTGAGGTGTCTTCGTGTGCACTATCAAACGGAGGATGATGCAACCATTCACTTGTATCCGCGTGGTTTTGTGTCCAGCTATTGGATATGAATGCAACATGATGAGGTTGAGGAAGGGGAAACCTCAATGAACACAAATCCTTATGAGGATTTGGTCATGGATATTCAGGAGTTGTGGATCATGAGACAACGAATGCTTGTGATGACAGTCCGTCGTCTGATTCCAAGGCTTTTTTTTGACATGTTGAACGCTGCTAGCGAGCCATTGTATGCTAGTTGTAAAGTGTCTCAGTTGGAGGCTACTTCTAGGCTGCTAAACATCAAGTATGAATACAATATATACCTCATAGGAAAACGGATGCCATTGCGACATTGTTGAAAGATATATGTCCGGAAGACAATATGATGACGGAGACATTGTACTCAACTAATCGGTTGATGAGGGGCATTCGACTTTTTGTGCATAAGATAGACGTTTGTCCCCATGATTGTATGTTGTTCTGGAAGGATGCTGAGCAATTGGAGATGTGTTCCATCTATGGGGCACAGAGATATAAGGTCAATATTCAAAGTAAGAAACGTGTGGCGTATAAGGTGTTGAGATATTTACCTATTACTCCGAGATTGCAGCAATTATGTGCAAACAAGAGCACCGCAGATACGATAGCTTGGCATGCTAGTAATCGCAACTTTGAGGACATGATGTCGCATCCTTCTACTAGTGAAGTATGGATGCACTTGGATAGGAAGTTTTCTTGGTTCTCTACAGAACCTAGGAATGTCCGTTTGGGTCTATACACGGATGGATTTACTCCTTTCGAAAAGCCTGGGACAAAGTACTCTTGCTGGCCTATATTGTTGACACCTTATAATCTCCCCAGGCCTGTGAATGAAGACACCATACCTAATTCTCTCTATGATCATTCCGGGGCCAAAAAGTTTGAAGGAAAATTTGGATATTTATTTTCAGCCATTGATTGAGGAGTTGACTCATTTGTGGTCGTATGGGGAGGCCACGTATGATGTTTCCACGAGACAGACCTTTCAATTAAGGATGGCTTTGTTATGGATTGTTAGTGATTTTTCGGCGTATGGAATGCTATCGGGTTGGAGCACGATTGGAAGATTGACATGTCCTTATTGTATGGAGCATACCAAGTCATTTACTTTGAAGCATGGTAGGAAGCAAACATGGTTTGATTGTCATCGTCGCTTCTTGCCGCATGATCATCCCTTTCGAGCCAACAGAAGCGGTTTCTTCTAAAATAGGGAAGATTATGATGATCCTATCCCTTTGTATGATAGTGATGAGATGCGTGATCGCGTTTTCAATTCAGACCCTAATAAGTTTCATGTCACTCATAATTGGAGTAAGAGAAGCATTTTTTGACAATTGTCAAATTGGAGCAATCTATTAATTAGACATAATCTGGATGTGATGTATGTAGAGAAAAACGTGCTTACTAATCGGTTTGATACTGTCATAGATGTGAAGGAAAAGACGAAAGACACGATTATGACAAGAAAGGATCTCAAATTATATTACAAGCGCCCTAAGCTGGTGTTGAGAAGGTTGAGAAATAGCGTGGAATCGAGAAAACAGTTATGTCTGAGGCTCCTTATGTCTTGAAGGAGACGAGAAGAGTACTATGCATATGGTTCAAGCAACTCAAGTTTTTGGATGGATATGCATCTAATTTGAGAAGATGTGTTCGTGACAAGAAACTGCGACAACAAACCAGGATCCATCGTAATTTGCGACAGTTCCGTTGTAATTTTGCTACAGTAAAAAAACAGTCGTAAGATATAAGAAAACCAAACTACGACTGATATTATTTCTGTCACTATTTTGTGACCGAACTGTTACAAAATTAGGTTTGCGACTAGATAATTAGCTACAGCTTAATTTCATCGTAAATCAGTCGCAAAATCTCTTTTGCGACGGAATTGACCTGTAGCTAATTTACAATCTTTTTGTAGTGTAAATAAAACGAGAAAGTTACCGTCTTTCCCTAACAAATGGTAGCAGAGCATTTGTGATTTGTTTAAATGATGGAATTTAGTACCCAATGGATAGTTAGTTTAAATAGAAGTATCTACCATGTGTGGA
This sequence comes from Drosera spatulata, assembly GCA_035668315.1. Taxonomy (NCBI): domain Eukaryota; kingdom Viridiplantae; phylum Streptophyta; class Magnoliopsida; order Caryophyllales; family Droseraceae; genus Drosera; species Drosera spatulata. The sequence goes on from JAOVYX010004449.1 coordinate 21,202, forward strand.
AAGAAAAAATTAGATGATCTCCTTTATGTTAAGCGATGACACTTATCAGTGTTCGGTGATAAAAAACCCGGTTGATAAATAGGATGACGAATGAATCCAAGAGCATATGGTTGTATGCGATTTCATTCGATAGTTTATTGATGGTAATGTGTTGAATCACATTAGTAAGGAGTCATATGCTAAGAAATTATGGAGCAAGTTGGAGTCCTTAAATGCTAGAAAAATCGACAACAAAATGATTCTGATTAAACAGTTTATGGGCTTGAAATATAGGGATAGTCAATCTGTATCCGATCATTTGAATGAATTTTAAGGGATTTTAGATCAGTTGCCTGTCATGAATATCAGTGGAATTTTGAATGAAAAGATGAGAAGAAAAATTCAAGGTTCTTCTTCTTTTTCTTTTCATCCCGAGGCTTTAATAAGTGAGAGTAGGGGGGAGGAGCGAGAGTAGAGGTCAAAAAGACAAGTACAAGAGTCATAACAAGTCTAAGTCATGGCAGAAAAATATGGAATGTCATCATTGTGACAAGATAGGCCATATCAAGAAAAATTGTTTTCAGTTGAGACGAGAGAAGAAAAATAATGTGAGTAGTAGTGAAAGGAAAGACTTTGAGACTGATTTTCGATTCGCGACTGCTACCAATGAACTCGTTATTGCGTGTTATGAGGATAATGATAATTTAGCATGCACTGGTCTAGTTGGGGCAAGAGATAAGCTTGGTGAAGGGGAGCTCGGACAAGAGCTTCTTCTCCCCCGAAGCCGTGAGGTTGTCCCCTTAATTCGAAAATCTCCTTGAAGGCCATCTCACAGCCCATGTTGAAGTCCTTCTCGGTGCACTTGGCCTTGGTCTCCTCCTTTTGAGCACGGAAGCTGACCTTGGCCACCTTCAGTATTTCGTCAAGATCGTGGTAGCCTTTGTCTAGCTCCGCCACCTTCACCCCAAGGCCTTTGATCTCGTCATCCCTAGCAGAAAGGGCAGTTGTCAGCTCCTTGATGGTCTTTTCTTGATCGGTCACCCTCAACTGGGCAACAGCAAGTTGGAACTCGGCCTCCTCCTTCGTCGACTTGGAGGCTCGGAGCTCGACCCTCATTTGGTTAACCGTCTTGACGAACGCCTCCCAGTAGTGGGCCAACTCGTTGCATCGGGACACCGCCTACAAAGATCAACGAGTCCAGGTCAATACTTAGGAAGTTGAAAAAATAAAAGAGAGGAACAGAAATAAGGCACTTACCCGAAAAAGATCATTATAAGTCTGTCGAGAAAAATCCACCCGACTTTGTTTAGCATACTCTTCTCTGTCCTTGGGAAGGACCATGCTGAGCATGGCCTTCCGAGCATTGAAGTTGGGAGCATGGCAGGAGGTCCCCGGCGTGCAGTACCAATAAGGTCGGTAGCAACGCATGGAGGGAAAGGAGGTGGTGTCGATGATTCCCCCTGAGGGGCTCAATGAAGGCAGTCTTGGCCCCCATCATCTGGTAAATCTCCCCCTCGGACATGTCGGCCACCGACATCGGAGTACCGCCAGTGGGAGGATGGGAGTTTAGTGGACACACCTCGAGAACCTCCTCAGACGGTTCCCGAGTTCCCTCCTCAGCAGAGGACTCGGGAACGTCCCCCGCCAAGGACCTTTGCGTCGTCCGCTTGAAACGTTTGGCCCTTGGACCAGCGACAGCTCCTGCAGCGGGAGCTTCATCTCTCGGCTTGGTGCCGACCTCAACTCGGGCCTTCGGTTCAACAACGGAGGGAGCCTGAGGGGCCGGCTCTAGGGCGCTTGGCCGTCCTCTTCGTCTTCAGTTCGACAATAAAAACCATCTTCTCAGGAGCTATAAAACAAAGAAGAAGGAAGAGGTCGGTCAGAAATTGTCACGAGTTTAAAAGAAAAAAGAAGGACAGCAAGGTTGGGACCTACCGAAGCCGTGGTTCACCAACTCCTCCTCTATCAGGATGTCCCCGTAGAGGAACATCTCCTTCCCCTCCAGGGTCTTCTTCCACTCCACCAAGAGGTTGTAAGTCTTTGTCTCGGTGTTAGTCATCTCGAGCCTCTTCAAGACCTTGATGTTTGGGTTATCAACCCACCGACTTCGGAAGCATCAAGCAAGCCCGTTCTTGCGATCCGCCAGAAGGAACCTGGACTTCCATCCCTTATGCTCATCAGGAATTCTCTTCATGAGCTTAAGGTAGGGGAAGGAGGCCAGGCTCAGCCACCCAATCCTATTTTGACTAACGTGAAAAAAGTTGAAGAAGAGATGAGGTGAAATGGCCGACTCGAAAACCCCGACGTTGAGGACAGCAAGGTAGAATGTGGTAATCTGCCACACCACGTTGGGTGTGAACTGGAAAGAAGGGAGATCCATGAAGCAGAAGACAGACTTTATGAAGGGATGGATGGGGAATCGAAACCCCACATCCAGAGTGTCGGTGTAGAAGGGGAGGAACTCAGGATCAAAAGAGGAAAAGACTCTATGTTTCGTCCGAGGGAGGTAGAATTCGAAGAACTCCCCAACTCGGTAGGCATTCGAAAGTAGAAGGGGCGATGTGACAGTATGGGAGGTGGCACACTCATTTGGACGTCTAGGGTCTGCCCGACTTCGTTTGGGGATAGGCCTTGAAAGACCGACTTCGAAAATTGGCTCGGGATCAGTCCCAGAAATCGTTGCTCTTAAGGAAATAGCCTCGTCCTCAGAAGGAGACGATGGCTCAACTTCCGCAGGTCGGGACTCTGTCCCATCCGTATTCGAAGAAGGCGAGGACGCCCCTCTCCCAGGGGTAGACGGGGTTTTCAGGCTGGAATCATCCATGTCCTGGGGAACTCTTCTAAGCCTAGGTCTCCTATACAAGGGAACACGCTCCTCGGAATTCTCACTAGGGTTCGAGAGTCCATCGTTATCTTGAAAGGAAAAGACTGGGGAAAGTGAAAGAGATCCCGAGTTCGGGAGCAAAGCGAGTTCGGGAGCAAAACCGAGTTCAGGAACAAAAGAAGTGAAAAAGTGAAGTAGTGAGGGGGGACCATCCCCTTAAATAGGGGATGGACCACCTCTCCCTGTAGGCTTTTGACGGGAAGGCCCAATAACTTTTGACGGGAAAATCAGGTGTCCATCACTCACGGGCTGCCACGTCACCTAGGGATTCGGAAAAACACTTGCATTGATTGATGGGATGTTTCGGTTCCACCATTATGACGTCGCCATCAGTGCTATCCTTTCCAAGGTGATGTTTGGAGTTCTGCCATCATTAACAACTCCAGGTTTCGAGATCGGCTGGGATTCAACCTTATCCATTCCCGAATGGATAATGGATAAGGCTCAACTCGGTCGAACCTTCAATCTTACCCACTCTCGAAGGGACAAGGCTCAACTCAGTCAAATCCTTGAGGAATGCCAAGTCGGTCAACCAAGATCTCAAGCTAAAGGTCGAAGGTCCAAAAGGTCAAAGAGATCAAAAGTCTGAAGGCCAAAGTCCTGACCTCACTGAGCTCCCGACCTAGACACTCTATCGCGGGACCTGGGGGATAAGTGTTGGTGCTAAACATATGGAGAACCTATGGGCTAGTGGCCCAATAAAAGGCCCATCATCATTAAACCAAGAGCCTATTAGGAAAGGTCAAGTGGCACTCCATGGATGGCTAAATCCCACACCTTCTAAGATGACAAGTGTCCACCATGCAAAAGGTGAATAGTATCATATAAATATCCTCATTTATTACCCACAAAAGTAAGCTCTCCTTGGACCAAAACTCTATCATTTCAATCACTAAGGTCGTTTTCGGACAAGTACTGACTTAGATATCGAAGCCAGTCCCCGAGGATCTCATCTCGGGCCCAACTAACTGAGCCTGTTATTTCTGGTCCATGTAGGTTTTTGCGTCTGGACAAGGCGCAAATCAAACGATTCAACAGACCCCTAGCCTGGGCCCAAGGAGCTCAGACCCGACTTCCAAACTCGGGCCTCACCATTCCCGACTTCGGTACAAACAAAAGTAATATTATTTATTTAAGGCTCAAACTTTAGACAAATAGATAAGAATCTAAAACCCACCAAAGACAATTTGCAAAATCAGACCAAAACCTTCAGGTCTCTACAAATCTGTGACTTTGGTGATGATTAAATCTCGTGGGTACAAAATTAGTCAAATCTCAAGCTGACTTATATATCATCCTGAGCTGTTTTATTTGTCTCAATGGGTTCAGTTTGATTTTGCTCTCTAAGAGTTTTTTTTATATATAATTAAATTGATTGGCTTATAGAATGTGACTCACGATGCCTAATCGTCCAACCAAAAAACACACAAAGATACATGTAAAAGAACCAAAAGAATCATAATAAACATTAACTTGAATTTCATGTATCTTCAAACAAGAGATATACTCTGTGAAAACCCATGAACAAAACCATATTTTTTCACTTTCTTCTTAGATTTCCTCAAAGGAAGAAACAAAACTAAGGCTAGCATCATTTTTGAAATTTGTCAGATTGATAGATGAAGTTATGCTAAGCGGGTTCCTTATGCCAACTTGTTCCTTATGCTAGCTTCCGCTCACCATAGCCATAACAACGATCCATCAAATTATTATCATCGAGTTAATTGCCATGAACCCTACAGTTTGCATTCGTGGATTTCCAAATTTCTTGTTCAAGCTTGACTTTTATTTTTTTTAACCTTATGTTCATACATCGAACATAAATCAAATGCTCAAAACAACAAGAAGACCAAAGCAGCTTGACACAAACTGTGGAAAATCGAATTTTTCATGTAGAAAATTTCTACTCATGAAACTATGCAGACAATTATTTGAACAAAATTGTTTGTACATATGCGAAGTTTCAGGCCAAAACTACATCCTTTAACATCCCATGAGACACATATGGCCTATCAAACTGACCCGTGTCTAAGTTAGAATTCAATTCTAAAGAGCAGCCCACGCCTTTTAATCCGACCCCAATATGCTAAGTTAATGTAGAAGAGATTGCCACTGTCACAATGCGAGACTTAGCACAGGGGCACTCTTCGAACACCTCACCAATCCAAACCTGCTCAGATCTTTTACTATATAACATCATATCCCAGCAAACGATGGATAAAACCAACAAAAACAAAATCAGATCTCATATATGCGATTCATTATAGCAATCTCTTTTAGATCTGATCGTCTTTAGGTATTCCGAAATCAATACTTTGATTTAGACCTAATCTATGTTCGCTCTGATATCACATGTAGGCAAATCCAATCACAGGATCGTCATAGATAAATCTAGAATACCAAAAAGATATTGAAAACAAACATATGCGTATCTTGATCGTCATGATGCGCAGCGGAAATTACTCACGACGAGCATACGATTGAATTGATTAGATCTGTCAAATTGGATAACGAACAAACGTCGTTAACAAACTTCACTTTCCTAATGTCCTTGACGGACGGTGTAGATGAATCACCATGTCTAGCACAATTAGGGTTAAAAAAGGTGATTTAGTTGATTATATATTTAGTGTAACGATTATTGGGCCTACTCATCACGGGCCAATAAATATCTATTCAACCTATACTAACCGGTCCCATATTAGTCTAAATAAGGGCGCATCGTCGCATTTTATTAGACCAATTAATTAGTCCGATTTAATATGATGACAATTAATATAACTCACCTATGAAGATTTATAAATTAAATTTAACAGAAAGTTCAGGAGTTATCCAATTTTGGGTTCTTAGTTCTTGTTAGGAATCGACAGATCGATTCCCAGGACTTGGTACAAGTAACATTTGAAAAATAACGGGACAAATGATAAAATAAATAAATATAGATTTACGTGGTTCATCCCGTTTCTGGGGTTACGTCCACGGACAACCGACAAGTATTTTCACTAACCAGGTGAATATTATTACAAGAGAATTTATCTCTTAACTCATTAATTTTATGACATTCACAGCTCACACCTACTTAAAAATAATACTATAATTTACGATAATCTTTAAATATTATTATAATTGAATAACTTTTTAATGAGAAGATGTCCAAACATAAATTTGTGTTTATCCTAAAATTCTCTAAGTTTGAGGTTATGCTTGATGGCTTTTTCTTTGGCTCCATTCTGCATTTTTTTCTTTAATGAAGTTGCAAGCTATTTATAATGCTTCCCGAGTCATGTGAACTCAATTTGCTGAGTGTCCTAATACTGCTCCCTTCTCGTGCTCGATCTCCATCGCAGCCAAAAGAATCCACTGTCTTTGCTTCCATATTAGCACAATGAATCAATGAAGGGAACCTAAGCATTATCTCCATCAATTTATACACACAAATGCAGAATGTGTATGTTCTTCTTTTCTTTTTCTATTCTTTCATCAATAATCCCATCATTGATTTCATAAATCAATAATATATCAACAGTTCTGTTCTTATTTTTGTTTGATTTGGATTCACTCTCGTTTTCATAAGTTCACAAGCTTTAAGTGTATGAAAGCACAGTTACTGGTTCAGTGGTTATAAATTGTATTAGAAAAGTGAAATGTGTCTAAACTGTTTTGTTGCCATTGTGAATTTTGTTGGGTATGCCTTTTAGGACGCTATTTTCATCAGCTACTCTTTTGTATCAAGAGTTATCTTCCCTTTCCACATGTAAATCTCCTATTATCTATCAGGATTTTTAACTTTCTTTTTTACCTTTTTTATAATAAAAAAAACCCAACATCTTAATTATTTTTAAAAATAACATTTTAAAAAAAATCACTTATTTTTTATTATGATATATTCCCCGTCCCAATATTATTGAAATAAATTGATTTAGTGAGCAAATTTAGGAGTGGCTTGACCTTGAATAAAATGACACAAATGCCCTTGCCTTTTCCCCCGAAAATAAAAATTCAAATGACCAACAACAGGAAGATGACAGGAGGGAAAGCATGAATGAAGGGTAATATATTGTCTTCACAGCACAAAATATTTTACATTTAGGAATTATTACAAACAAAATGAGACATTTCAAAATAGCAAAACAATACAAAAATTATGGGATAAAGGGAATATTAGATTTTTGTTTATTTTATATCATAAGAAATCAAAAATGAAAAATCACAATCAAAATAAATTATCATAGTTTAACACACAGATATATAAAATGATTATAAATAATCCATACAGTGGACAAGGTAGTAAATTAGTGATTATAAACAATGTTTCCAGATAACTCAGAAAAATATGTTGATACAGAACATTTGTGACAAAATCTGTCACAAGCTTGTCAGGTTTAGATATATCCAACACAAACTGGCATTTCCTATGGGCATCTAAACTTACAAGCTATGGTTCAGAAGACCAACGGAAACACTAGAAAATCATGACATTTCACTAATAGATCTGCTTGGTGTGGTAGTCATATGGGATGATAGCATAGCGATTCCTTGGGTAGTCATCAAACTTGCGGCGCGATACCACCTGTGTGTTTCAGCAGATGCAAATGAAAGGTTTGCTACCTGCAAGCAAATAACCAGAAAGGGATCAGCCTCAGCATCATGAGATGATAAGCAGCACTACGGGGTTGCATAATTGTCTGCATGTTCCTTGCCCCGCCGCAACTTCCCCTGACAACACCACGTACTTGGATCATAAGCAGCAGGAAATGAAACCAAAGGGCTAGATTTCCTAGACACCCAGTAAGTCTAACACTGCCATGAGCTTCAAACTAGGTTGTTTTACTCATCATAATAGTAGAAACTAATTTCATCAGCGAAATATGGGACACACAAAACTTCTAGATGGCAGTCATCTATTTTTTTGAAGGCCAATGTTCCCTAAGGAAGATGCATAGTTTCAGGCTCCAAGGAAAAACAGCAAGTGTTGAGGGAGAATAAAAACAAAGTAATCTCGAAGAGTCAACTTTTAATCGAATAACGTGAATAGCGTCGAGTAGGACTTACAAGGATGCATGACAACGCCACTGATGAATTGAACCCCAGAAGAAAATGGTTGCTCCTATTCATTATGTTGAAAATATGTGTGAGTATGTTTATATTCACGTCGTTCATGGAGAAAAAAAATAAAAAAGAATATATATATATATATATATATGTGTGTGTGAATTATTAATAACCTATTAGTTTGCGCTTCCATCAACAGTAGAAGAAACACTGATCTCAAAACTCAGTAGTTATAATCCACTGAAACGAAATGAGGCTCTCGAATTGAATTACTACAAGAGCCTATGGTTGAATGGTAGATGCCATCAGAATAAAAGGAGCCAGAAGCATGCACTATTTGTAAAATTGGTTGGTCAGTATTGTAGAAGTACAATATTGAGGTCATGAGTTCCAACTCTCACGACTGCGAGATGAACTACCTTTCTCCCTCCTTACATCCCAAGCTAAACATTTGCACGAGAATGCATATTATTATACATATATTATATCTCCGGTCCATATCATAAACTCGACCATTTCCTCAACTCAGTATTTTTAACAGTTCCATCAGCACGTACCATTCACATAAGCAAAGGAAACAATAGAAGAGGACACCGAAGTTTTGCATCTGCCACAAAACCCAAGCCGTCGCTAAGGATGTCACCCTTTCAGCGACGGAATCCATCACTAAGGATGTCAACATTTCAGCGACGGAATCCGTCGCTAAGGATGCGGACAACGAAATTTTCATTTTAGCAACGGAAAAGTCAATCCGTCGCTGATTTTTCTCATTTTAGAGACAGATCCGTCGTTAAATTATGTTTTAGAGACGGATCCGTCGCTAAAAACATAATTTAGCGTCGGTTTTTAACGACGGACTGTTGCCGTCGCTAATGTATCCGTCGCTAAAAACATAATTTAGCGTCGGTTTTTAACGACGGACTGTTGCCGTCGCTAAAATACATTAGCGACGGATGTTTTCGTTTTAACGACGGAAAAATTCCGTAGCTAAAACGAAGAATTTTTGTAGTGATGGCTCGATAAACCGGAAGAACCCTAGAAGACGGAATCGAAGCAATGAGCAAAGGCAGTATACCACCAATCCACGCTACCCTCAACAACACCTCGAGGTCCCTCTCCACCAAACCCAGCATCGGATGAAGTTCCAGCAAACGGTGCTAATACATAGTTATCAGACGAGGTCTTCGGGTCTTATTGGTTGTACCTGTTTACAATATTTTTAATTTTTTAAAAATATATAAATTTTATTTGATTTATTTTAATAAATATATATTTACATACCTTATATATGTGTTTTTTCTTTAAATAATACAATATATGTGTTAGTTTTATTAATTAAAAAAAATTCTATGGTTCGACCGGTTGGATTTTCCTTACCTGGTTTGACAGGTTCAATCAAAGTTTGACCGGATCGATTGTTTGTCCTATTTTTTTAGATTGGATCGATCGAGATAGACCATCGGATCGCGGTTTAACCGGTTCAACTGATAAAGTCGGTCCGGTTCTGATAGCTGTGAGCCAATAAGATGGAAAATTGCCTCTTCTATCTCATGGTAGTGGGCTGTTCTAAAATTAATTACTCCAATATACTTGCCCGATATATGGATTTACTTTAGTGATTCAATAACGAGATTATCCTATCAAACAAAGTGATCATGACAAGAAACTATTCTAATGTGACATAACAAGAATGTTATTTGTATTTGGGAAAGTATTGTTGATATCAAATGATAAGAATGTTATTTAAAGTGTGCATGGATGCTGGTTGATCAGCATCATGCATTTCCCTTCCAATACCGACTTGCTGTGAAACAGCCACAGAGCAACCTGAAGGTCAGTTCTGGGAAAGATTGAATCCATCAGCCTCGTCACGGTACACCAAAAATAACAGCAACTAATAATCTAGAAAACATACTATTAATAAGTACTACTAGCAATTAGTAACAGCCAATGGTCAAGATAGTGAGCTTTCCTGTATAATAAGAGAATGAATGTCCTGTCAAATAACATATCCCATAAACAAAAAATCAGGGTTGTTCAATCATCATCAATAAAATAAAATGGAGTACAATCAAAATTGCTAAAAAGCAGATTGAAGACCAACATTTGTGGAGCGCTCTGTATCTCATCTTGTTCTTCATATACTATATAATCCCTTGCTGTTATTGGCAAGTTCCATACATATAAACCGGCGGCGAAGGAGCAACCGATGTTCCCTTGGGGTCTCCAATGTTAGAATCCCATGTCCTTGGACCATATCACGACTAATTCTGAATCGACTCTGTACACTCAAGCAGTAGCTTCCTTGAGCTCTTTAGGCTCGACAGGGTAGTTTCCATGGAAACAAGCATAGCAAAAATTAGAAGCATCACTGCCCATAAGCTTCTTCAACTTATCCCAGGGCAAGAATGCGAGAGAATCGGCCCCAATGAATTCTCTGATATGATCCACGCTCATCCTATTTGCTACTAGCTCCTTCGGGCTAGGAGCATCCACTCCATAGTAACGAGATCCTAATATAGGCAAGCTAGCAATCCTCAAATGAACCTCCTGAGCACCAGCTTCCCTGATCAACCTGACAATCTTCAACGATGTGGTTCCCTAACAATAGAATCATCATCCACTATGACCCTTTTCCCCTCAAGCACGGCCCTGACAGGTGCCAACTTAAGCTTAACCCCGAAGTCCCTGATCTTCTGAGATGGCTCGATGAATGTCCTCCCTACATAATGTGATCTGATCAACGCTTGCTGAAACAGTATGCCAGCCTTGGCTGCATAACCAATAGCAGAAACAACATCAGAGTCTGGGACAGCGATCACAACATCACAATCCACAGGAGAATCCTTGGCCAAAATCTCCCCAAACAAGCTCCTCGCTTCATACACCGATTTCCCAAACACGTATAAATCAGCTCAAAAACACGCGGTTTTGGCTCATGATGAGGCAAAAGACACATAGACGTCTCTGAAGCAAACACCACAGCACCATTCCTTCTCCTACCCATCACAAGCGGCCGGAACCCGAACAGATCCCTCACAGCCACCAACATATCCTCCGTCAGAAACACCATCGAATATGCACCCTGAACCCTCTCGCAAGCATCCACGATCCTAAAAAAGAACGGCCTAGCCTTCGACGTCCCAATAAATGCAGAACAACCTCAGTGTCACTACATAAAAAATTATCTTCTTTTATTAATGAAAAAATATGATTTCTTTTATTGTATGTCGATTTTACATATATACTACTGATATGTATATTTAACTACGATCGTTAATGCTTTTTATTCGCTTCGTCCTTTCCTCAGGTGGAAGTGCCTGTCGAATGAAGAACTTCTGCGCATGAGTGTTGACTTGAGCTGGCGTCCTCGTTTATCAGCTCCGCTATCTGGATCCATTTTCCTCTCCCGTACATTTGCAGCCGTTGCAGGAACAAGCTGAAATTACAGAACATCAAGTTAGGACCAAGTTAATGCATTTCAACATATACAGAAGAATCTCACATATCCGGGAAATAACTTAAAGCTAGTTACGATATGCATGGTTTGTATCATAACATATGTAAGCGTTTCACGAAACCAAGTAGCCAACACTGAAACAAATAATTTGCAATCTAGCTAGCTAGGTGTCTAACTATAAGACATTTCTTCAATATCATAGAGATTCTTCTCCAACGGTGACTCCTATCATCCATTAGAGGATCAGCAGGGCACGTTCGATATGTGTTCCCTCTTCTTATTGTATGGGAACTATGGAAGGAAAGGAACTCAGCGCGTTTTGAAGGAATCACAGCAAAGCCAGAAAGGGTGTTGCACAGAGCTGTAACTCTTATAAGTGAGATTAGCTATGTGAAAGCATTTCAAAGCAGGCACATTAAAAGAGATGAAGAAACAGCCAAGGGATTACAGATCAGATCTCAAAGATGCAAGAAGATGAAAGCAAAGCTAATGGGTACAGCGCTTAGGAACCAAGATGGGAATACAGTCTCATGAAATGGGCATGGCTTTTGGAAGCAGAGGGTTAGAACGGCATTTTCTGGACATGGGCATAGTTGGCAGATGTAGGATTTGGACTTGGAAACAAACTTGTATTGAGAACACTTGAAGGCTTACAATACTTTGGATGCAGTATGTGTTGTGGGATGAGATGGTTTGACCAAAAGACCTCACCCCTATATATACAAGTCTATGGAGAGTTTTAAACTTGGTATCTACACTCTTCCATATCCTTCTCCTCCTAAGAATATACAAGAGTCCTCTAGATTCTTCTCCTAAGATATTTACATGGAATTCTCTAGAATGCCTCTTTACTGTTGCAAGTCCTAGAGTATTCTAGAGAAAAGTACAGAAATCTACCACATTCTAACTATCTCTAGAAAAGTATGAAATTGTCTAGAAAAATATGAAAAACTCTAGACAATTCTTCAAAGGAAACCCCATAAATTAGCTCGCCCGTAACAGTGGGTTCACCCAAGTCAAAGAAATTTAAAGCTATCTTTTGGTTTTTGTTATGGGAAGATAGACACAACTCTATTTTATAACACGTTGAAGTTCATTAATGATACCGGCATACCATGGCGCATAGCCTGGTATGATCCCGCTCTTGTTTTGGGAGTGGTTGTTTGAAAAAAAAAAGAAAAAAGAAAAGGTGTCTAACTATAAGTATATAACAATGATCGAATGAAAAACGTTCGTTTGATGCAAGATTGTACTAACTTAAGAATAATATCATGTCAATGACCGAGAATCCGAAATATTGTAGTTTAGTCAAGAAAAATGTACAATTGCAGCGTGCATAAGTGAAAAATATAGAGGCATATATGCACATACCTGTGTTCCTGATCTGTCCAATGGCCCACAACAGACTTAGCGGTGGCAGGACTAGGCAGGATCGATGCAGGCACCCTGGCAATGGGAGCAGCAGCGGGCCTGGGGGCTGGCTGGGACAAGACCTTGTGGTGCACCGAACAATTATACATTGCAGAAGCCGCGTCATGGTTAAACCCCACCTGAGGTACTCGTCTTGTCATGACAGCATTGTGATGTGCATATTGAACATGTGCCGTCTCTCTTGGCAGCGAGGCTGAATACATCGGCATAGGCTCTAACGAAACAGACGCGGTACCGCTCCTCTTGTTACAGGGCTCCCCCCAATTTGATGAATATGATTGCCCTCCTGTGCTCTTGATTGCATAATCATCAAGTGTCCTCGATCTCTCATTTGCTCGAACCTGTGGCTCCTCACATGGTGATCTTCTCCAATGATCTTCAACCTGGTGCTTCCAAGACTCTTGTGGCGGATAGGCAGACGATGTTGTAGTATACTGCTGAAATAACTCCCTTGGTAACGGCACCCATGTTGGCTGGTTATCAGCGGGCAAGTATGCAGCTAAAGGTGGCACATCTGTGCTGGCACTTCTAACAGGTGGCTGCTCATCTTGCAATGGAAACTGCTGGTGATCCTGATGCTGTAGTGGCTCGAGTACTGAAGTAGATGATGGATCCTGCCTGATGGGTTCTTGATTGACATTGAATGATCCATTGTCGTTGTTAGAGTACGGAAGGATGACACCAACTCTTACAGGGTACATTGGCTGATCCCTCCTCGTTGATTGATTCTCAGGTTGATCTTCAACTTGGAACGATGATTGCTCTCCAACACTTGGGAATTGCCATTAACTCTCTCGTCCGACACTCTACAGATCTCCTGTATAATATCAAATGAAAACAAGTTTATTAAGATCATGAATAGCAAGCCAATACTACATGAGTAAAGATAAAGGCAAACCTCTAGATTACTATCACGACTACATAAGAAAACTTAAAACGGAAATATAAATGTTACTGCTGACAAACCTGTAGACAAAAATCATCTTCTTCGCTGAAGTTGTAGTTGACGTCAAAAAGAATATCATCAGGTAGAAAACCGGTTTCGATGTTGTTGTTGTCGTCGTCGTCATTAGCAGCTGGGAGCATGGCTTGATGATTCTCGGGTTGATCTTCGCCATGGGATGTTGATGCTTCCGCCTCTGCCAATGGTTCAGACAAGCCGTCTAAAAAGCTCTGCGACCTCAAAGCCTTCTGTAAGATAAAATCCAAAGTAAGAAGACTTGACCATCCAAACAAGAAAAAGAAAAAAAGACATCTGCAAAATTGAAAAAGAGTTCCTGAGAAGGGTGGGTTTGATCAAATTATATCCAACTTTTTCCGATCATGTAACATTTTAACGAGTCTAACAGCTGTGATTGCTGTCATAGAGTTTTTGTTTCAAATATCCAAACCCCATGTACATCGAAGACCCTAACCTATTGAACGGTTTGTGCAAACAGTTATTGTTGCTTTACATCAACAATAGTCATCATGGACATCGCCACAGGATTTCTCTACCTATGGCCATCGTAATTGGTTAACTTAGATTATGACAGTCACCATACGATGACTTTGATCAACACCGACAGTCATGGTCGATGCTAAAGGAATCCGGCAACAATTTTTTGCATCACCTATTGCATTAGGATGAATGATCGTCACACTGTAAGGCTACTTAGATTTACAAAGACATATCATAACCATGCGACGAGGTAGGATCCTTGGCAACCCAAGAATCACAGAAGGGAAACTTCATATCAACTCTGAGTCGAGAAAAAGTCATGCAAAACAAGATGATTACTATCTAACCATAAAATCCTTTCTTTTGATCAAAACCCTAGCAAGATCACTAAGAAGTATTATAACCCATCTTTTTAAACCTTAATCAAGATTGAGCCATGACTAATAAGGCTGACTAATAAGTCACCATAAGATGACTTTGATCTACACCGACTGTCATGGTCGATGCTGAAGGAATCCGGCAACAATTTTTTGCATCACCTATTGCACTAGGATGAATGATCGTCGCAATAAGGCTACTTTAATTTACAAAGACATATCATAAGCATGCGACGAGGTAGGATCCTCGGCAAACCAAGAATCACAGAAAGGAAACTTCATATCAACTCTGAGTCAAGAAAAAGCCATGCAAAACAAGATGAGATCTAACCATAAAATCCTCTCTTTTGATCAAAACCCTAGCAAGATCACTCAGAAGTAGTACTAAATCATCTTTTTATACCTTAATCAAGATTGAATCATGACTAATAAGGCTGATTTAAATTGACAAACACAAGAAACATATTACTTGAAGCAATAAAATCCACGACATCTATACATGCATGAATATTGGAACCATAAGCTTCCCAAGCATGCAGATACTACTAGATATAAAGAAGCTGACCTTAATATACATGAATTGAAATACTCGAAGAATAGAAACAACTTATCAAGAACTATACTACATGATGCTTACCTGTTGATGTCGTGGCGAATCAAGCAAACATCTCATGAGTTCGTCGCTGGTTTCTTGATCCCATGTTATACTCTCCATCTTTCTCAATTCTGCCTTTCTTGCTGCGATGTGCTAGCTTGCAGTAGAAGTTGTGTTTTCAGTTTGGTGCTCCTTCATATTTATACTAGAAGTTGGGAGACTTGTCCGCCAAAATCAAGCTATCCTTCTACCACTGTTTGGACCAATCAGAAAATTTTAAGCACCTACATTAATTTGTCTGAATTTTAAACTTTTGACAGTCATAACTAACTATGCCTAAGGGTAAAGCAGGACCTTTGGATCATAATCATAATCTCATCACGGAGTTTTGATAAAATAAGAAACAAAACACACAAATGAATATATTAATACAGTAAATAAATAATAAAAAGTAAAAAATGAAAAAAATTGTCTGAGATTTGATCATTACTTATGGTCCTTGTCTAATATTAGAGACTTAAGAGTTCCTAATAACTGTATGTAATCATTGAAGATCTGACTGTAGGATCTTATCCGTATGTAAGATCGTAATTTTACTCTATACTTATTTTTTGTCTAGATAAAATTAGATAGGACATATGAAAAATTTGAAATGAAAAATATGTGAAATTTGAACGTCATAAATAAATTTCAAGTGCAACGTGGCGGAGGACAAGATATGCATAAGTTTACCGTGTTGTAACTTTACCCATCTTGTCATAATATACGTTCATATATCTTGACACTTGCAAACATACATATCTATGTACATATTTCAAGTCTGTTTACTCAAATCTCATGTCAACGTTATCTATATTGATAACTTACTACTTATCACTCTCTGTGTCCCATAAAAAATACAACATTTCAAAAAAAATCAATATTTAACATGTATTTTGATGAGTTTCGTTCTTAAAACAATATACGATCGTCTCGTAACCACCATTGCATAAAAAACATGATTCATATCATAATTGATGTTTTCAATAAATTTTCGTAAAATAATGTTTTATTGTCCCGCGATAACTAAAAACAACTGCACTTTAGCGACAAATAAATTAGCTGGGACGATGAAGGGAAGGGTCTATGATATTGGCTCATATGTGAGCCAATTCTATCCGAGGTCTCGGCTCGTTACTATTTCCAGGACGCAGTCACATGATGCACGTGGATCCGGTGTGTTGTGACGGACTACTAGAACCTACAGAAGCATGTTAGCACCCAGCACATCATATTTTCACGTGTTAGGCTGAGGCCGGAAACGATCTGTCGTAATTTTTATCGGATTCGGACAATGATTCATCCCCCCGTCAATGTCATTCTAGCTTAACCAGCCATTGATGGCTTCTATATTATAACATTTGTATTTTTGTTGTATTTGGAGATGGAATGTGGTTTGCATTTAGAGAATTTGTAATGAAATAAATACCTATAGTTTAGTTGGTTTTTCGAATTTTCAAAAAAAAAAATCTTAAATATTGATCTGGCAATGGATTTTCGTGGCCAAATAATTTTTTAAAAAAATGAAATTTCATTACCAATGGATTGTAGTCACAAAAAATTGTTTTCATGAAAAATATTACAGAGATGGATTTCCATCGCTAGTGAAAATAGAAATATTTTTTAATAAATTATATAGGAAAAATGTCCGAAAAGTATCGTAAGATTTTATTTCAAGAATATACCACTAATTTTCATAAATTCCTACAAGGTATCATCCCACCCC